>WJFA01004064.1:0-11414 GCA_009870155.1 Pseudobourletiella spinata | reverse complement strand
GAGTCCTGAAGTGCAGCGCGGAATGGTAATTACTCGGTGGGAGGATCATATACTGAGTAGGAGTCGAAAATCGAACACCATGATGCAGACACCCTTCCGCGGTTTGGTATGAAATCACTCAAAGCCTTTCACCCGCCTAGCGTATATAGTATTTCAGAAATAATAAACTTTGAAGTTTCACCGAATCAGTTACCCGGAAATTTGGCACGGAATTTCCCGTAATGAATGTGCCAAAGGGATGTCAATGTCCCCCCTCCGGTGTGAATCAAAATTTTCAAGAACCCGCCCGAGCCGACCCGCCGTAGACGCCGGACTAAGTCTCCTATTTAGAGGGAAAATCACGAAATGACGGCGCATCATCGATTACACAAAAATGAAAAAAAATTGCTAAAGTTTTGCGAAAACGGTTGTTGAGTAACATTTTCGCAGAAAAAGGAAACGTATAAACGCTCTTTTTCCAAGAGAGAATCATAAGCCCTACCATGTAACACAGCTAATATTACGGCGCAAAAGCATGACATTCCCTTGACTCGACATCAGGATTTCATTTCATCTTCTGGTCCATTCCACCCATTCCTGAGGCGTTCTCACGCAAAGACTGAATACAGAAAACACCAGTTACTTATCACTACAACCGAGTCTATTTAAATCCTTCAAGGGTAATTAGGCTCAAATAAATCACATTCATTATTATAGTTTTGCAACATTTCCCAACCAATCAAATCCTCTTCTAGATAAATGTTCCTCCTTCAGAGCCGTATGGTCGCGGGAATAAACAACAGTGAGGCAACGAATTTTCTCACTGTATTGACTATATGATTCGTGGAATGAAGTCATTAACATCAAACAAATATCTCAACTTAACGACCAGAAACAAACTATGACTCGTCAAACTAAACTCGTCATTATTATGTTCATAACTGCACAACTCGTTCCAACTTCTGCATCTTCAAGTACTAAACAAACACTGCAGAAAGTCCCCGTTTCTCGTAGTTTCGACACTCGCAGTCAATATCTACCTTAATGCCCTCTAGTGGTTCATGGATTGCATCCGTCGCTATTTACCAAGGCGGTGATATTCAATGTTCCCACAAATGGCATATACTTTTGTTTTGAGAAGAAAACAGCATCTGTGTCTTTAAACAGCTCCGTTGGTTTGGTTAACAGAGAAATTGGGAATGGCGGGAGAACAACATACGTTATTTCTCAAAATCCGTAATTTACTTATATGACAATATGCTCCTTTATTTTAAGAGTTGAGAAAGTTGCGCACAAGACGTGTTGTCGTGAAATGTACATATTTTATTAACTATATGTAACGACAACATCTACAAAACGAGATATCCTGGCTTTTTGATATTTATCATAATAATTTACCCCCATGCACCTGCATGATACTTAAAAACGTATTGAGGTAATAATACCTAATACTTTAGGTCCTAGTAAGAAACGCTGTAATCCTTCATTGAATCACAAATTACCTCATTAACATGTAGAGGATGCACTGGAGTCTATAGCGTTGTAAACAGCATTAAGAGGGAGAAAAAACAAAGTGAAGGGTACTAAGCTTCCATTGCGAACGACGAATAACTTGTATAGCTTTATTCTCTCTCAACAGCAACAACTACTACTTCCGTTGAAATGCGTTCCACTATAGATTGACAACATCCAATAGATTTTTACTCGCTACAGCTGATAATTTCACATCAGGTTTTTTCGACCCCGAAAGAGGATCCACTTTCTGGTAGCCTTATATTTACTATATATACATATCATCATCAGCATTATATATAGAGGGTAATGTTTCATCTACCTCCTACGCACCGTCTCATACCCATCTATTCAACAACACAGACACTTATATATGCAACGCTAACTCGACGATAAATCCATATTATAATAATCATGCTAAAAGTGTAATATCACTCATTCTGTCACATAGAGTAGTATAGCATACTGTGAGGGGCTGTAGCACAAGGTAAATTCCCGCAGAATGTTCGCACCATATTCATCACTATGTATATGTACTATTACGATGTCTACTACTACATTTACGCTGAAAATTCCTAAACTCATAAAAATTTTTGGTGCTGGGAATCAGATAAGGAGATGTACTCGCGGAGTTGGTAGTGGTGATCGTGTAGTATTGTTGTGGGAGTCGTGTTGGTCATAAAAGCAATGCAGTCACTTTGAAGAAGCATCTTGAAGTCAATTCCTTCGACCGAGCTGAATTTGAAAACCATCGGCCAAGTTCTATCCAAAATGTCGTCATATTACTCCGTGGTTGTAGTCATGGTGGTGGTGATGGTATCGGCGGGGAGCCAGGCTGGGCTGATTGCAGTGTCCAAAAAAGTGCTCGCACCGAGTGGAACACACTGTGAGTGTGTGCATTTTCTGTGCGCTTTCAAAATGAAATCATGTGGAAACCGCTGATTACAGGCAACCGAAACCAGGTGAACGAAACGAGGCTGGGTATGTAAGGAGGGAAACGAAAATCCTTCTCTCGGTCAATCCAGCAGATTACGTCCAACTATAAAGCCTTGCCGACAAATCTGTAATTGAGAAAGAGTAGAAAATATTAAAAATAGTCCCCGTAAGGTATACAAACACAATATTGCATGAGATTCTTTTCCCGCTTTGCCAGCCACCAACTCTAGCGCCAGAACTCACTAGCGATGCAGCCTAGAGAGAGAGAGGAGGATCCTGCACACTCCATACTCACCCCTATACTTTACCTCCGCGAACCACATTCCAACATGATGGAGCCCGGATCAAGAAACATGCATTGGGAGTCATTTACGGGTTCCCCGAACGGGGAATGTGGGGAATCCAGATCCTGGTGTAATAACACTGCATGGATATGGGATCGTAACCCATAGAGAGCTATATTATATGTGTGGTAATCCCAGCACAGTTGTGCTCGCAAAATGAGGGTGGAAATCTCGGCTCATAGCGTTGTATTCATCCGCCGTGATGACAGGGAAAACACAGGGCGGATGTATGAATCATGTGAATAAGCAAATTATGAGACTGGGCTATCAAGTTTCCAGGTCATCTAACCAGGTAAGGCTTCCATGAACTGCACAAGTATGTATTCTCACACAGACACCACAGGTTCGCCGTAGATCACCCATACACTTTCATTCCCGCTTCCTCCATACACCGGCTTCCCTTCCCTCCCACTCTCACTCACTCCTTTAATGATCAAGTTACAGACCGGAAAGACAGTTAAATTTCATTGTCTCCATCAATAAATCAGGATATCGGATAGAATTTTTTAGTTTCCTCACATGTAAAATATGGTGGAACTGTGGAAGAAGTAAACTGCATCAACTATTTCCATCTAATTTTCATTAGAGCCTCGACGGAGCAAATAAAGATGGGGGATATTGGCAAATTGTGGTTACAAGTTATACGACGAGGATACCCCAATGTATCCCTTATTAATACGTAATGGTGGATTTCATCACAATTTCATGGCTCACAACTCCAACGAAGTTTATGGGGAAATCCACGTTGTAAACATGCTAGCAACACAATGTTCCAAAACCAATCAAACTTGGTTTTATGATGAGTGGAGCATGAATTATAAATATCTTGCTTCTATCGTTTCCGCCTCCCTTCCCAATCAGAGTCGTTCTCTTATACCTTCACTATTACATCCTACCGCGGGAGCATAACCTTGATTAGAAAATAGCTAAAGGTCCTACCTCATGACACATGGAAATATGGGTGTTCCTATGCGTACAACGCGGGAGTCAATTCAGATGGAATTGCTGGGTTGTACTTCCAGTATGAATCTGCGCAGCCATTGTGACTCATAGATATATCATATATAAATATATGTACATATATTGCACGCAATTTCAAAATACTATTTTTGAACGTTGGAAAACAACACGAGCCATTTCTACAGCCAGCCCTTCTCCTGTCTTCATAGACTAATTAGATATTCTCAAGCGGGACGAAATCTAATTACGGGCTTGATCCACTAAATCTGGGGATGAAACTGGAAAAGTTAGTGAAATGAGATGACATTAAGATAATTAGAAAGAAAAAGTTAACTCGGAAGCTCCACCTAAGGCATTGGAAATCAGTTATTTAGGCCGATAAGATGGAGATCCTATATTGGGAGTTACTGGAAGAACAAACTCCCGTCTGTCCCTGCCTGTCAACTCGTGGACGGGTGGAAGACATGACAAAAGAAGGGCCCAAAGGCCGTGTTGTACTTCGGAGAAATCCAAATAAGTTTTCCTTCCGCTTGACACGGACGGGGGGGACAGGAGTGAGAGTATAAGGCTCGAATACAGAGTATGTGGGGTGGATTGTAAGTGAGCGGCGGAGAAAAGTCATCAGGAAGGACCAAGTAGGGGAGATTATCAAGTTGGATTTACCTTGTAGGTGGAAGATGCTGTACGTGCACGGGGCATGTACTCCGTCTACTTTTGGTCAAATTGAGAATCCAGGCTGGAGAAGCTTCTGGATCCCATTGCTTTTGACACCCAAGTATTCCATGCACTCTCTCCGTCAGGTCCGACTCGGGGTGAGAAGCTCGTTGACTTCTTCCTCCTCCCACTACACACAAATCATTAGTATTGCATTAGTTTAACTCCTTTCATCTACTTCGTCCGTACTCGGGTCTCAGAAGGCTGGTTTACTTTCAGTTACGGTTACGTAGGTCCTCCACAACCATGACTCTCTCAGTTCCGGCATCTGACTTTTGGTCATATTTAAATGGGGGGGGAAACTATTTCTTTATCATCCATTTCCATCATCTATAATTTCAAGTACGCTTTGGAACTCGAGTTCCTTCGAAATCCACAGGTATTTAAGTCGGCATCCACTGATGAAGGTCGGCGTGTTTTACGACGCTCTCCCTCGACGTACTCACCTGATGATGGCGGGAAAAAACTCTACTTTGAATTTAAGTGGATGTGACAAAAGTTTGGAGAGAGGAAGAGAGGGAGAGGTGAGCTTGACTGGAGTCTTGATATTTCGTGATTTTCCGTAATTGAACCGCTTGTTATATATACCTTGGGAAAAACTGTGAGCTCCGGTGCCCACATAAGTATTACAGCAATTTTTAGCGGGACAAATCATGGTAGGTTACATGGGAGGTGCGTGTAGGGAGGGGGCATCCAGAGAAAGTTCAAAGAGAAAATAAATGGGTATAGAGTGGGACTGAGATGGTATATGGGTAGATTAATTTCATCATCGTCCTCGTCTTTTACCCCATCTCAAATCCCTTCAACTCTGCCATGAGCCACGGAGTAAAGAGGTAAAAAAAAAGTATGTGTGAGGGTAAATGGGGAAACGAGCCTGGGCTCACACAGATACTACTCTGGCTCACATGGCACGTTGTAGTTGTAGTCACATCTACTAGTCACTTCTCCTCACATGTCTATTTCCAAAAGCCATTAAATTTTCACCAGCACTTCTTCACCGCCGAGTCCAAAAGCCTTTGCCTTCGATAAGGTGAGAAGACTCACATTTTGTCGAAATCAATTAGACCAAATCCCGGCGTCAGATCGTTGTGACTCTGCCATCCCCTCACTCGGTGCCCATTGTACTTCTGCAATGCCAGTAAGGTCTCCAGTTCGGCAAGCCGCTGGTCAGACTGTCGCTTCTGTCGGATCCTGTTAAATCCGGAAGGAAAAAGATTCCACAATACATTAATTCCAAATGTGATGACATCTACCACCTCCAACTACACTCCATCCGCAGTGTCCATTAGTGGGAATGAAGAGGTTCAAAAATGGAAAGCTGAGCATAGGACCGAGATAGTGGGACTTTTGGAAAGCAGCCACATTGGAGCACATCACCAAGGTCATGACCTGACCAAGGCCCTGGTATGCTCCAAAAATTTACCCGCCGACCGCAGAATATGTCCGAGCTCATCACCCATTGGGACTCTGTCAGAGTATTAAAAGCCACTACGGGTGCATCAAGTTGTTTCAGGTGGTCATAGAAAATGAATGGGTACGCTGGGGCTCATCCATTAACTAGACACGTTGACGATGACATTCCAAGTGACACTTGTCACGTTATTGTTTGACCAAAGAGCTATTATACAGCTCCAATGTAAAAGTACAAGTACTGTCCAAAGCCCCGATCCGGTTCAATCGGGATGATGAGCTCATGACATGCATCTAACACGGCAGAATTCGTGTAGCAGCTTTACATCTGACATTATCTCATAGCCCCACGTGCTGTCGTTGGGAAGTCCACATGTGTATCACGAACCAACTGGTAATCCTCACAAGAGCCCAAGACGGAATAACAATTCCCGTTGTGTACTCTCTCCACTTCTCCCACTCGATCTAATCTTTTGAGCAGAAATGTTCGTCTTGAGCAAATCCTGAACACGCAACAAAAGAGTTGTGTGTGAGCGAGAATACATTAATATTTACATGTGTATACACACACGTAAGAGTATAATTACACCACATTTGGGCTTCCCGTGCTCAGCTGACTCAAACTTGACAACAGAATATTAAAATGTAATTTCACATGGTTAGGCGCACAATAGGAGGATCAGCAAGAGATTCTGAAAATCCTCATGGTCAGAGAAATACCGGAAAGGATCGGCGGACACCGCAGATGCTCCACATATAATTTCACATATATATGCGCATAAGTACTAGAGAAGTAATGAGTTACTTACATGTTTGCAGGTCGGGCTGAGATGACTGAAGAAAGTACTATGAGCATACAAATAACTGCCCACAATCTTCCCCATGCTGCCAAAGATACTGGACAGTGCGGTAGAAGACAGGTGTGATGCTGCTACCGGTGATGATGCTGATGCAGATGACTTCATGATAATTTTGTGTAGTAATCTACACGAGATCTCCGATGAACTGGATTGGATACGGAACGTGTGGCGGGGCACGACTGAGCAGGGCTTCCGCGGACTTGTCTGTTTCCCCCTTTTTTATTTGCAACTTCTGAATGGGAAAACACAGCTAAATAGTAACTCACTCTTTTCACTTGATTGATCAGATCAATAAGATCGCTTCACAAATCTCTCTTATATATCACTTTCCCCCCCTAAGAAAATGTTTCACACGTGTGTGGGAGTACAAGGCAAAGTGATGAGCGGCTGTTAGTAAGGAGGTGCTACCCCGGCTTTGACACAGTGACTGGGAATAAGCAGTGGATTTATACTGGCTTCTGTGACACAGGACACAGTGACTGTGTGATGTGAGTAGTGAGATTCCTACGTGAAATGGATATCTGACGATTGTTACTCCTCTGTATACGACAATTGTCACGGGCGCCTCTTCCCTTTCAAATGAACAGGATTTCTCCTGAGACTTGTCTTTATATATGGAGTTTAGTATGGATAGCATGTGTGCGTGTGTGAGAGTGACAGTAAGCCTTCACTCCGTACTCTCTCCATGTCGTTCGCTCCTCTCACGCACATACACGTTTTGCACGCTCGCATATGCCCTATGTACAACTCTCAACTCGGGCTTCCAGTCCGCAACTTTCCAGTCGCGTCACTGTACGTAAAACTCTCGATGCTGGACAGCACACGTAACTCTGACATTAGGAGCCTCATCATTCCCACCGTCGGAGTGACCCCCACATTAGCGCTTATTTACTCATTTTTACATAATGCAGTTTGGTAACAGCACAGCTGACAAAAATCGACGGCAGTCAATACTGGTGAATGAGCCAGTTTCCCCCTAATCAGCCCGCTGTCCACTCTCTCTACGATTCTCCCGATAGTTGTGCGGATGGAGTAGTTGCAACTCAAGTTACAATGACTCAAAATCCTACCAACTGGAACTCAAAAAGCAACAGATCCAGGTGATTCTGACTGTCTGTAGAAGTACACACAAGTAAGAAGTAAATCCGACGCATAACTCGTAATGTGTTCACGGGGAAATCATCTCAAAGCTTTTTTTGCTTACTTTTAATATATCTTATTGGAACAAATTTGAAGTCATTAAGCAAATTTGAAATTGTGGGGAACGTGGGTATGCGTAAGAGAAGGAGATGATTTGTGAAATCTCATCATTTAGAAGGAAAGGGTGACGGGAGGAGTGGAAATCAGTGTGATTAGGAGGGGACACTAATGGCAAAATGCAAATGACCGGGTGTAGTTATAATCACTAACCCAGAAGTTGGAAAACCCAGCTTGATGGCCAACAAGAGTTTGCAGGCCAGTCACCTGAACTGTGGGGAATCCATAATGGGTGTATGAGGTATAGTGAGGGGTCAGCCCGTCCCGTGCTGTAGGTGAGCACTTTTAAAGAGAATACGGGAGCTGTACGGAGGATCTTCTGTAATTTGGAACAGGTATACTTCCTCATTAGTACATATCTATGGGGTGAGTGAGTTGGAAGGAACTCATTACGACGTTGACTGGAATTAAGTGCGTTATGGGCATTTGCTGCTATCTCTCCAGCAATACCCGCTTGCAAGACTAAGAACGGAATGACTGCTACACTTCTCGCTCATAATAGTTATGTAGGGCTACGTTATGAAGAAAATCTCACAATGAGCTCCAAGTTAGAACGCGGTACTGGTTACACATCACTAAAAAGTTCCAGCTGAGTAAAAAATGGCGGAAATTCCAGGTCATAGACTGAACTAGTTTACGTTGGAATCTCAAAGGAATTTTTCAAAGTGATTAAAAATCGTAATGTGCAGTAGAGATTGCAGTAGTTAGAAGGTTTGGTCCTGCACTAGCCAATGGGCTGTATGAAAAACTTTGTAATGGCCTTGACGTCACTGTGTGGATGTTTGATCATGGGATATGTTACTCAGCATTTTCTGCCCTACAATTAATTCGCATATCACCCTCTTCAATGGCAAAGCATATGATCATAGACAATCAAAGTCTTTGAGTTGGGTCTGACTGAGAGACTGGGTTTGAACGTTTTCCGCATCTTATCTGTACACTTGGAGGTTCGCTGAGAGCGTGATGTGCTGAGCACCAAGTGATGATATTTGCAAAGATATTGCACCAGCCCAGTAATTGTGCGTGAGTTCAATGAAATGGGATGCTCGTGATGAGCTCATCGGTATGCGTTTAATAGATTTGGCATTGCGGTAGAGGTTTGGAGTTCTGGAGAATGGCATGTGCGAAAGCAGTGTATAGTTTTCCCCCTCATCATAGTCGTACATCCACCTCTCAGGTAATGAATAGCGTACGTATTTGCGAATCCGAAACGTTTACGTTGGGAATACTCACGGATAAGTTCAAGTGCCTCAGGTGTCATGGTCTGCGGCACGTAAAACGATAGCCACGTACGGTAGATAATTCATCCCATAGCTATCCCATATTTACAACCAGTTGGTCTGTGGTATTAGCAACCGTGCGGGATTTTGCGAATGTTTTTATTAAGCACTAATCTAAATACATTCAGCCAGTCCTCCACGTTAAAAAGATTAATTCTACGGGACAAGTGTGGCACAATTTATGAGAATAGACAAATTTATACTCTGAGAAGATAACTTAGTTGGTAAAACTCCACGGCCGAGAATGGAATTCAAAGGTATAGTTGTGTCTCACCATCCAAATATGAGAGGCTGCTCATACGTTTGTCAGGCCGCATTGAAATACACTGCCTCTTTGGAGGATCCTCGAGTGTCATTCATTTGGCGAACGCTAATCGCCGGGAGCGGTTATTAACTTCAGTCAGTCTGCAGTAGTATATAGACATGAGGAAACTTTAGGTATGTTGCCAATCTAACAAGTGGGCACCCATGAGGCTGGGAAGTTGTGAAGGGCTTTGTATAATTATTTTTGCACACTTGGCAGTTTCCATACACAAACGAATGAATTGCAGTGGTGGGGGAATTTAGCCGCAGACTTGTGGGAGCGAAACGTTCCGCTCATTACTCATCGCGGGATCCTGGTCCTCCAGCTTTGATTTACCAGATCTGAACCGCTTTCGGGGCCTTCGGGTTCGATGCTGTACAGCTACATACACATTTCCCGACAGCACGTAGGAACTGAGCGTGTCTGCCTTTAGCATATAGACCTGGCTCACTCAATTTTTGAGTGGGACGAATGAACATAATTTAAAAGTAATTAAAGCCCTCGCTCCGTTTTTACATAATGCGCAAGTAGTATGGAAGATGCGATAGTGAGTTTGGTAAGGCGGACATTGAAATTTCTAAACCACGATGATCCCACTCAGTCTAATGCGAAACACGGCACCTCTTATACTCCATCCCAAGAAGTGTACGGGTGATAAAGAAATAGAGGGTGGGTGACGGCTCACACGAACTTGTTACAAAACAGGAACTAATGAAGTAAGTGGACCTTTTCCAGGGTTCATAATTGTCTCGGAATAAACTGGTTTTCCTCCACTATTACCCAAGGATCACGAACATTCGACGTCAAAATAGCTTCATACTTGTAATTTACGTAACAAAAAAGATTAGAACAGACAGTTTTGAGGGGTGACAAGGGGGAGTTTCGTGTCATTCCTTGTACTATGTTCATTTTGAAAAGTTTCCCGACACAAATTCAATTTCACCCCGTCAACAAATGTGAAAAGGGGAAAATGTGAGCAGAAATCTTGAAAGTTTGGAGGAGCGTCTCGTGAGGATCAGAAGCACTTGTAAACACAGGCATATGCACATGCACACCCACAGACACACATCCATAACATCTAACATCACTTCATGAACGCGGGGCACAAGTTTAATGAGTCCATTTGAAAGGGCTGATGCGGATACGTTCAAGAAGGAGCGAGTTGACAAAGACTCGGAATGACATTCGGACAGGATTTGCTGAAGGAATTTACTCAATATAGCTTGTTGTCAGCTACTACAAAGGGCCCTATAGTTCTTATCCCACTACTCCCGGGACCCGCTCTGTCAGTTAGTGACACCCCCCTATGTTACTGTCAGCGCGGCACAGCCGTCCACCTTCCAGCCTTGCACTGGGTGATAAGGCGGAAATAATTTTCTCAGGACGGAAATTATCAAAAGCCAATAGACGGCTAATAATAGAGCCCATGATGGTAAGTGGACAAAGAGATGCGCGCCGTAAATGCACTCGCCGAGTACTACCCACTGTGCTCCTGTTGCCCTCCTGCAGCAGCCGCAGCAGCTGTTTCCCTACATTTCCCTCTTCAGGCGGGGCTCAATGCGACAGGTCCATAAGCACATTTCCCCATATAATGCACACACGCCTCCATCCATTAAACCATCGTCCTAACCACCAAATTCTATACTGTACTACCACCAGAATAAGAGCATATTAGGAAAGTGGTGTATATATATATACATGCAGCCATAATGGAGGGAAACCCTCAAACTCTGTGTCACGGGTCGGATTAGGGTCGTACGGTTAAAGTCAGCCTCTACTGTTTTATTGAGAGTCGTAAAAGCTGAGGAACACTAGTTGCGTGCCTTTTACGACTACTCAATCCTCAATGGCGGCTCAT
>WJFA01004063.1:0-11418 GCA_009870155.1 Pseudobourletiella spinata | reverse complement strand
TGTTGGGGAAGAAGGGAAACATGTGTGTTTTTCCCTAACCTCATTGACCCTCCTTATCAAATGGTCTGTGTTCACTCTGTATGCATGCATGCTTGTCTTCTACGTGGTGGGGTGGACTTCATGAATGGGAGCAAGGTGTAGTGCATAAGCTTATCACAGCACTGACTCGCCCCGTCTAAATTCTGAAAGGGTTAACGGGTGAATGAGCCTGTACAAAAGTACAGGTGATGGCAACGGCGGTGGGGGGGATGGAGACAGACAGTTCAGAGTGTCCACTCAGTGACGAGGATGTGGAGGAAGTGGTCTTGTAGCATGATTGCACTTGTTCTGAATCCAATAATGTGGGGAAGGAACTTGTAAACTTACCCAGTTTTTGGCTTTTTACGAGGTTGAGTGGATGATGAATTGAGCTACTGGTACTATTAACCAGCGGGGGATTATTATTACTTTGAGGGTTTTTACTGCTGCTGCCGTGGAGGGATGCCGGTGGTCGCAAAGTAGTCGTATGCAGTCAGTGAGTGAGATAGCTTGGTAGTAGTAGTATTAGCAGCAGCAGGAGCAGCAGCAAGTTATAGGGAAGGAATCACCGGGAGCGCAGATTCAGGTGATTTCTCCCTGGCTCTCATTATGGTCATGTTTCCGTGACTTGTCCCCAGCCCATTTTCTTGTAATCCATCAGGGTGGATGAAGATGATAAGTAAGGGAGATGATGATGATGATGATGATAATGGTGATGACGATGAGGCTGATGAGTATGGAAGGGTCAGTGTTTTCCGCTCGTGCTTTGAGCCATTAATTTATTGGTGAGGGGAGTGTGCTCGGAGCTGGCTGACCGACGGATGGACGGACCGGTCTGTTATTGTTGGGAGCACAGCTGCTGAACAGGTGGAAGATTAAACGGGAGACGAGGTAGAGTTGTAAGAAGGAGGAGGATTCGTGCGTATGATCCCGAGTGGGCTATGACATGGGGCAGCGTGTGAGGCTGGCCCTGCTGCCGTTCTAGTATTATGGCGAAGGATGATAAATTGTTTATGGTAGAAAATGGGGAGATGATTTAAATGCGGTAGAAGTCCGGCTGTCAACTTCTACAGCTCATGAAATACCGGCTTGACTCGTGGGGAGCACAAGTGCTAGGGGCGTGGTGAGGATGATTGGGAAGGAGCTGGACGGGTGTGGAAGAAGATTATTACATTATATTGGGGCAGCTTTGAGAGTGTCCACGGTGAAATGGGATTCCCGTTTCAAGGTGTGGAGGAGAGGGATCGGATGGATGTGGATGTGGGTGATGCTATGACAATTACTGAAATTTTTTTTTCCTTTATTTCCATGTGTGTGTGTGTCATATAGATGTGGACACTCCACAGCCCGATGAAAAATCTCTCATTACGTACATCTCCTCGCTGTACGATGTTTTCCCGGAACCACCGAGACTTCACCCATTGTACGACACGGACTCGCAGAAGAAGTGGGAAGAGTACAGGGAGATCGCCACGTCGGTGTACACCTGGATCCGACAGAACATTGCCATTATGCAAGACCGACACTTCCCGACCTCGTTGATCGAGATGCGGAAGATGGCAGCGGACATGAACAGGTTCCGGGTGGAGGAGGTCCCGCCCCGTGCTCATGAGAAACAGAGAATTGCTCACATATTTAGGGATGTTGAGGTAAGCCGGGTTGCTCCGGGAGGTTCTGAATCCTCCCTCTCACCCCCATGCATGCTGTTATTATGCATGATTCTGTTATTTATTCTGTATTTTTTCTGGCTGTTGCAGAAACACTTCCGAGATGGAGACATCGACCGAGAGCTCCACATTGAGAACATCGAGAGGAGTTGGCAGGTGCTCATCCTGTCCCATCAGGAAAAGGATCAGGCCATTCAGGATGAGATCAAGAAATTGGAGAGATTACAACGAGTTGCAGAGAAGCTGCGGCGGGAGGCGAAAACGGTGGAGATCAGATTGGATGAAATTGAACAACGAATTGAGGAGGAGGCGAGAAGAATCGATAGACTTCACCCTCTAGATGCCAAACATAACTGCGATCAGCTGGAGCGGGACATGCAGCTGACTGAAGATACCATCAAGTCCATGTTCACGGATGCCCAAACTCTGCGTGATGCCCGCTACCAGCAAGCAACTGAAATGCATAAAATGCAAGTGCTGTTACTCTGTTGTCGTTGTTGTAATGTGGAGGTAGCCGATCGTAAATCACTGAGAGAGAAGAATGACTTATGAGTGTCGCTAATGGTTACTTTAGGGTGCAACACCTTCACCAGCGGTGGATCAATGTCCGGACGCTCCTTCACAATAGACTTTTGTCAGTGTTGGCTTCCATTTCCTTCCCCATTGAGGAGAAGACCGTGACGAGGATGTCGAAGACCGTGATGGAAACGCGCCTCGTGGAGACGAACCAACATTTCCGATTCCTTCAGGAAGTCAGCGACTGGATTAAGAATAAACAGGTGAGTGGGTTGTGGTGGAGGACCTCCGTTTGGCGGTATTGGGATTGAGCGGTGTTGATGTCAATCCGACGGTGAATTCATTCCTCTGCCCATCAATTTAGAAACAACTTCAAGATGCCGACTATGGAAGCGATCTCCCGTCAGTTCAAGCTGAGCTGGAGAAGCAGCTCCGAGAGCACAAGAGTATTGAAAAATTCCAAAGTAGCATTGACAAGTGCGCTTCTGCCAAAGTAAGTCATCCCGTCGTTTCCCGTCACAAGTGTTTACCCTATCACTCCGGGGTGAGGAGATGCCTGCAGCTCATTTTGTTTTCTTCTCTCACTTAGAATTCCTTCCACGGAGACGAGCTTCAGCTGTACATTCAGTACTTGAACGGAGTTCAGAAATCGTACGCGGAGTTATTAATGTCTTCCAAGAAGAGACAGTCAGATCTTGAAACCCTCATGGATTTCGTCCAGAGTGCAACTAACGAGCTTATTTGGTTGAGTGAGAAGGAGGAGCGGGAAATTACGAGAGACTGGAGTTCGAAGAATTTAAATCTTGTGGAGGTGGAACAATATTACGAGGTACGTTTGGCTCACGGGCCGGAGACTGGTGTATAGTTTGTAATAAGTCATAGTTGGGGTTACTCTTTTTTTGTGGGGAGATTCGGGAGCACCATTACTGTATATATACAGCCTTCGTAGGTATAATTTCCTTGAACAAATCTATTTCTGCATGGAGTAATTTGGTGGTGGTAATCTAATTTTGGGTAATTTTATCATGCGATTCCCCGCTGCGTTTCAGCACTGCTTCGGAGGTGGTGGTGAGGCAAGTAATTTCTCTGACATAGTTTTGTGCATCTATCTGTACATTTTGCTCGCTGTCTGTCCTGCATCCTACCTTTGGCAACCCTCTTGGATTTCTGCTTTGTTTCTCTGGGACTTTTTGACTTTCTTCTTTGGGTTTGGCCGTACGGCTGTGTGCCGATGAGGGAATTCTGTGGGAGTAATTTGGAATTTTCTCTTTATAGGCTCTGATGAGTGAGTTGGAGAAACGGGAGATCCAGTTCAATGCCGTTACCGACCGCGGAGAGTCATTGGTCCTTCAACACCACCCTGCGTCCAAGTGCATTGAGACGTACATGTCAGCCATGCAGACGCAGTGGGCTTGGCTCCTCCAGTTGACCCTCTGCCTTGAGACCCACCTGAAGTATGTGGCCACGTACCAGCAGTACTTCTCCGATATCCGCGAAGTGGAACAGCACATTGCTCGGTATGGCTGCATTCATTCCCGTACAGGACGTTGGAAACATTTCCCTCCAATTTGATTGTGATCCCTGTAGCCTTAAGAAAAATGTGTAACTTCGTATTTTTTTTACTTTGGCTACTAACGGGTCATTTTGGTGATAACAGGAAAGAGGAGCTGCTTAATTCAGTATTCAGCAAATCAGACTTTACGCTTGACGAAGGCGAAGTCCTTCTCAAGGACATGCAAGATATGAGAGATGAACTTACCAAATACGGAGATGCTATTCAGGGCTTGACAAACCAAAGCCGGGATATTATCCCGTTGAAGCAACGCAAGACAAATGTCACCCGCCCCATCACAGTCACTGCCATATGCAATTACAGACAGAACAATGTAAGTAGTTATTCTGTAGAAACGAGTGTTGTGAGTGAGTGGGGATGCTAACGATTCTGAAAAATTTTCAGCAACAAATGGTGATCAGCAAGGATGAGCGCTGCACCTTGCACGACAACAGCCAACGAGTCCGCTGGAGAGTGACCAACTCCTCCGGCCTCGAAGGCATGGTCCCCGGGGTCTGCTTCTTAATACCTCCACCAGACAAAGAGGCCCTTGATGCCGTGGACAGGATCCGGAGACAGTATGACCGGACGGTCACCTTGTGGCAGAAGAAACAGCTGAAGATGCGACAGAACATGATTTTTGCCACCATCAAAGTAGTCAAGAGCTGGGACCTGAGTCAGTTCTTGGGGATGGGGGCTGAGCAGCGCAATGCCATTCGAAAAGCCCTCAACGAGGATGCTGAGAAACTTATTCAGGAGGGTGACTCCAATGATCCAGCCCTGAGACGCCTGAGAAGAGAAATTGATGAGGTCAATCGTCTCTTTGACGAATTTGAGCGGAAGGCCTCTGATGCTGAAAGTGAGTGCTTGAGACAGAAAAATCCGTTCTTGTTCCCGCGCAGACTGCTGCTGCCTGTGTTTTGGTAGTCCCTAATCTTTTATTTGTGCCTTTCAGAATCCAAGAATACGAGCAAGATTTTCTTGGAGCAAGTTCAGACTCTGCAGTCCGACTTGGACGACGTGGAGCGCGTTTTAACGAATCGTGTCAATGCAAGTGTACCAAAAGATGTGGAATCATTAGAGCGTATGGTGATAGAGCACAAGGAATTTGAGTTGAGACTTCAAACCATTGAAACACGGGTTCAGAATGTTAAGCGCACCTACAGTGCCATTCCGCAGAAGACCTCTGCCCTTCAGTCCAAGTTGGAGAAGGTTGTGGAGAAGTGGGAGAGGATCTGGTCCATATCTCATTTGTATGTGGAGCGGCTCAAGTGTGTCGAGATTGTGCTCACCTCGCTGGAGGAGACGACCAACTACGTGTCCCAGTGTGAGCTCAAGCTTTCCTCCCACGATAGCATTCCCAAGGATGATGACGGACTCAGGAGGACGGCCGAAGAGCTGTTCTCCATGCAAAATACGGTCCAGCAACAACAGCATACCATTGATCAGTTGATCGAGGACACGAAAAATGTCCGCCGCGTCGTTGAAAAGTCCCGCGGTACCCAGAAGCGTCATCCTGATGTGGACCGTCTGGAGGATGATGTCAACAGGACCACATCCAGATTTACCAATATTGCCACGCAAGTTGTCGAGAGGTACGCGTTCTTGCTCGGTGTCGGACTGGTATATGCTCATGACGAGATTTGGATTTGACCCTGGTTTCCTCCTTATCTTCTTAGAATTCGTACTGTGGAATCCGTGAGTGAATATGCGTCCAAGTACAATAGTTCCTACCACACGGAAATGAACTGGTTAGACAGTGTTGATACCAAGAGCAAGAGTCTCCCCCTGGTTGAGGGCACTGGAGCTAAGAGGAAACTTCATCCTCATATGGTATGGTAGTATCCAATAGCCAAGTCATTATTCCAGCTAAGATTATTTATTCCGCGCAGCTAAAATTATGCTGTGTTTTTTTTCCAGACTCTTTACAACAGCGTCATTGAGGAGAAGATCACAATTGAGCAAGTAAATACTATGGGTGCTCGCCTGGCCAAGGAAGCCAAGGTATGGCTACGGTTTCATTCCACATGTTTCTTTCCTTGCTTTTCGAAATTGGTGGGGGTATTAGTTATTTACGGTGTGAGTGTGAGTGTGCGTATTCTCTTGGTTGTTCCTGTTGTTGTGATCCCAAAAACTACGTCAAAGGTTAAGCATCACTACGGCGGTGTACATAAGTGATCTGCGTATCTTCTTGTGGTACTATATATATACTTAAGCCTTTTAGACATGAGTCATAAGTAGGTTCACTATTATTGTAAGACCCTAGCTAAGGTAAATACAGTCTGGGCACAAAAATGTAAAAGACTGGGTAAATATAGTGTTACACTACAGTATATAGCAAAATAGTCGTAAGTTTTAGTGATCCCGCTGAAAGAAAGGAGACTTCGTCTGAAATAGTCTACGTCATTATAAATGCGTCAAACAAGATGAACGGAAAATACGATGGTAAGATCCACAATACTGATTTTGTTTGAAAGACTAAAAAAAATCTACCACTCACCACAGCTTCCTCTGTACAAAGCCAAACAAAAAAAATCTCCTTTCTTTAACAGGAAGTAATACTTTTTCTGTGACGAAAACCTAATTATTCAGGTCACTTAATCTTTTGCACGAATAATAATAGCAATAATAATAATTGTAATAATAATTTAAATCCGGAATCTCCGAAACCTGGTGACGGTTCAGCGTATCGTAGCAAAGTGTTGAGCAGCCATAGAGCTACGTAAATCTACGTCCTCTGTACACACGTGTACCCGGTACGTAACACGGTTCACCGCTCAATAGCCACAACAACGACTGTATTATTTTTTCCCTACAATTTCTCTGCAATACCGAATAACTTCTTTAATCCTGGCTCGAAAACAACCTACGAACGAGACGGATTATCTCTTTTTTTTAAAAAATATTTTTTTAATCATGAAGCTGACACATAAACACACTTGTTGGGATCTCTTCTCGTTGTCTACCTCTACTCTATTCTTCTACCCTGTACAATCTCCGTCACTACTTTGCGCTCTAGGGCGGTGCACTGCACACTCAAAACAACAACGTGGTGGTGGTCTGCGTCGTCTGGGGCGTAGTACATGGTGGTGTATATATGGGTCACGATACTAGAAGTGATTTAGTCATAATAATAATATATGGAAAAAAAACATGTTTGGTCACCCACGGGGTTAACACACTTACCTTTCTATTAACCCTCACTGTAGACTTACGACTTAACCCTGGAAAAGTTCCGTCACAATTTGGAAGAAGTACATCCCAGTTTGGATGGTAGTCTAGTCAAGAGAGCCAAAGTGCTGTCGGCTGATGAAGAAATTCTCCAAGAGCTGGATCTCTTAAATCTTAAGTACCAACTTTTAGTCGATAATTTATATCACAAGCTTCAGCAGTTGACCACTATTGCCCGGCAAGAGGACCCCAACATTGAAGTAAGTCACGCTTTTAAGCTCCTCCCCAGAATACATGTCTGTGATTGCGGTTGGTTCGTATGCACGTGTGCTATCCTCACTGCCGCCTCCGCATTAGAAAATGTTCAGTTTAAAAAAAAATAAAATGGTCTCTTGCTCATCCACAGCTCTCCCTTCCGACTGTACCTGCGCCTAGTCCACTACGAACTTACCGCTTATATGTATCCCGTGATACGCCGAGTCCGTTGAGGTGAGTGTCCACTCAGCTCACGCAGTTCTGTCACTCCTGTTGTGATCCCAAAGAGGAGTGGGGTTTGGACTAAAAAATTTTGATACGATTCCATTTCCAGGGAAATTACTGTTGGAAATCAAGGAGAGGATGCGGTGGACTTTGTGCAACAGAAATCCACAGCCAGCGTCTCCTTGAGTCCCGTCTCGGTCCCAACACCTAAGAAGCGCTCTGTCACTCCACTTAAGAACGGAGATGCGACGACGACGACAACGACGACGAACGGTGATCATAGTCGTACCGGCGCCCCCTCCACCTCCAGCCTCCACTTTGCCCAGATCCGCTCCGCCAAACGGGTGGAGCGTGTGGAAGAGGGGATTTCAACGGAAACAGCCACCCAAGTCCCCGTGATCCTCGATCCCTCCACCGGGGATGCCCTCACGCTGGCCCAAGCCATTGGCTGCGGCCTCCTTGACATCCGCTCAGGGAACTTCATCGACCCGAAAACGAACCGAAAGATGAGTCTTCAGGAGGCGGCGGAGCAGGGCTACGTCGAGCCTAGCATCCTTCATAAACTACTGGGGGTGTGTGGACTAGTTGATCCACGGACTGGAAAAGACTTGACTCTGTTAGACGCCATTAGGAGTGGTCTCTATGACCTGAGTAGGGGAGGGACGTTTATAGACCCTCAGACCGGGTCCCCCATCACCGCCGACCAGGCCGCTCGGTTAGGCATAGCTACACGTGAAAAGGTAAGCCCGACAGACCCGGAACGAGCATCCGCGGAAACTACTACTACTACTACTACTACTACTTTATTACGTTCTCAACCTCCTCCTACCACTACTTCTGACTCTCATTCTTCTCAAGTTGTCTCGACTCTTACTATTCCTTCCGGTCCACCTTTCTTAGTTGACTTGGTTAGAGGTTCTGCGACATCACAACCGTCGGGTGATAGTAATGTAATAATTGACTTGCACTCTGGTCTCACCACGACGACCGGAACGACGACAACAACCATGCCATCTGAACATCATGATCAGTTGTTAACCTTACCCCAAGCATATCGGCAGGGGCTGTTCAACATTCAGACGACAGTGAGTCAGCCCGGCAGTGCTCTGTCGGACCTGGTTGAGCAGGGCCTCATAGTTCACAATCCGACGGCATATCCTCAGCACAGTATCCGCGTCCATGATAGGTTCTCCGGCAAGTCCCTCGCCCTCCACCAAGCCATTCAGAAGGGGATCCTCAATCCCGAGTTCTCCGAAGTCTTCAGTCCCGTCCGGGCGGCCCGCATGTCCGTGAAGCAGGCTGTCGACAACAACTTGATTGATGAGCGGACGGGCTTGTGGGATGGTCAGCTCGACCTCCCCGCCGCACATCAGGCCCTCATGATCATGAAGCCGCTGAGCCTGCGGGACTGCGTGGAGCTGAACCTGACGGACGATGATCCCACGGCTCTGCAGCACAAGTCCAATGTCATCATTGACCCCGTCACGCGCACCAATCACACGGTCCTGGAAGCCGTGGCCAAGGGCATACTAGACGTTCATCAGAAAACCATTAGTGATGCGGCAGAGGGGAAATTAGTTAATTTGCAGGAGGCTTTAGTTAGGGACATAATTACTCCCGAAGGCATGTTTAGGGACACGCTCACAGGGGAACTCATGACGTTGGCCGAGGCCTCCGCCAAGGGACTCCTCAGCTCCGTCAAACGAACCTCCATCTTTACCATCCCGTGCATCCTGGACCTCTCCACCCGGGAATTCGTCTCCCTCACCAAAGCCATGGACACGAAGATGATCGACGCGGAGCAGGGGACGCTCATGGATGAGGATGGGACTCCCATCCCATTCCGAGTGGCTGCCGAGAAGCAGCTCATCAATCCCCAAGTCTACCCCACGCTGGAGAAGGAGAGCGGCTTCTACAAGCCCATCCAGTCCACCTCGAAGGCCAAGAAGCGGCCCAAGAAGGAGCTCAACGTCCTCGAGGCCGTCATTACGCGCATGATGCTCCCCTCCGGCGAGGTCCTCGACGCTCAGACCAAGATTTACACCCCGATTGACGCGGCCGTGGAGAGCGGCTCCCTGGACGAGGACAAGGCCAACTTCCTCAAGGGCCTGTACAATATCAACCTCACGACGGCCTGCGTCACGACCACCATCTGCCACCGGATCACCGTGCACAAGAAGAAGGTGAGCTCGGAGAGCGTGCTCGCCATCCCGATTCGGGAAGCCATTACTCAGGGCCTCATTGACCCCACGACGGGGACGTTCACGAACCCCCAGACCCAGGAGAAGTCGAGCATTGAGGAGGCCATCAACGCCGGTGACTTGGTGCTCAGCGCCGACTCGTCCGAGGAGGACCCCAGCCAAGTTCGGCTCATCACCGTCACCCAACCCTCACAAGTGTCCACCCACTACATTGCCCCCTCCATCGTGAGTGCGGTGCACAAGATCACGCTCCCCGAGCAGTCCCTGGAAGTGAAGTACTCCGCAGGGACGATCCCCGCCACGGCTGCCCCAGCAACCACGGAAACCACCGCGGCTCAGCCCATCACAGTCGTGTCCAACATCATCCTCACCGACCGGCCTTCCACCTCACATGCTGTCACGAGTACGGAATGGTCCGGCACTTTGACACCACAAGCCGCCATCACTACCGTGGAGAAGGGGACGGAAATGGTACCGGTTGCGGGAGTGAGTGAGGGGGTCACGATACCCCCGGAGACGAGAGACGTGACCCGGCATTTCAAGGTGACTGAGACGGTGCGGGAGACGACGGTGGAGTACAGCACTGCTCAACAGGAGGATGTCAAGCCCAGAATGGTGACGAAGGAGAAGTCGACGAGCAAGGAGCTGACGGAGAGGGAACTTATTGGATTCAGCCAGCCCCGCGGCGATGAAAGCTTGCCCGAATTAGTTATCCAACAGGACAACAGCAACAAGTCGACAACAGCGCCCCCTACTGACGCCCACGTCACAAGGGATTCCGGGGTGCTTCCGGGGCAGGCAAGGCCTGATGAGAGCAGGGAGACTCTGAACCTGGAAATGCAGAGGCCCGAAACCAGCGGTGCTACTCACGAAGTGACCACAACGAAGCAGACAACTGAAAGAGTTACTATCACGCTCATGGATCCCAATGAAGTGATCCGGGACATGAGTAAAAGCCCGGTGCCTGACCGGGAGAGTCCGAGCAGCTCCACGGAGTCCTCGGATGCCACGACGGTCCTCACAGTTCACGAATTCCCGCCCCAGGAGTCCAGTCCCGTGGTCTCAAAGTCCGAAGAGGCCGTTCTGAACATCCTCCCAACTCAAGCTGAAACGACTACCGTTCAAATTACGGAGACGGTAGAGGGGACGAGGATCGTGACAACAACGGAGACTAAGGCGGATAAGATCACTGTGACGCGGGTGGAACATGCCGATTCCAGGGACTCGAGTGCTAGCCCTCCGGCAGCGGCAGTAACTCCGGAAGGTGTGACAAGCGAACCCGAGCGTAAAAATTCCGTCGTCGTAGCCGAAGACTCCAAGGAAGCGACGGTGATGACGATTACGCAAACTGAGGATGACAAGACAACAGTGACGATCACGGAGGTTGTTGAGGGGGTCACTGCGGATGATTACAAACCGCTCCCCACGGATGATGAGAAGAAGCCTACGACGACTACTACCTTACCAGTGGATCACAGTGAGGTCACCGTCGTCACTCAGGAGGAGACAAGGGTTACTGTGATAACTCGGCAAGGGACCACCGTCCCCGGGATTGATGAAGACCAGGAGCGAGTGGATATTACCGGGGATGAACACAGAAGGGCTGAATCACCCGAAAAACCAATAGTAACTCCGGCGGCCTCCGGCGTCCCTGATTTGAAACTTGAAGAATCCGAGGAAATGTCCCCGGCCACTCCCGCCGAGAAATTGGGAGCCACCGGGGTTGCTGCTGAAGAGAAACCGCGGACTACGGTAGTAATCGTGCAGGAAGAAGATACTCAAGTTACTACGGTGACCCAGGTCGAATCCGCTC
>WJFA01004062.1:0-11420 GCA_009870155.1 Pseudobourletiella spinata | reverse complement strand
CTTCATATACATACTGTGTAGTGTAACTGTGTGGGCGGCGCATCTTAGGAAATTCTTAGTTGTGAAAGGCACAAATTAAACTTCAGTCCCCACACCAGCACCCCACCACTGCGACTGCCACTGTAGCTAGTATTACCATCATGAGTCCTAACTCACTGTTACTAGCCATACGGTCATGTCGGTGGAGAATCCGTAGTGGAGTAGAGTTGATACCCAAACGGTCATGTCGCCATAGAAACCATGGCAGTAGTAGTATTATAGACTGCAGTGGCAATTAATTACAGCCGCGATCAGCTGTGCGGAATGAAAAGGAGGAGACAGACATAGAGAGTGAGTCTATCATTCCGAGTCGGCGGCGGCGGGGCCTAGTATATTGTAACTCACAGACGCAGATACACTCACTATATTGTCGCCCTCGAACCACCACCACTACTGATAGGATGTCGGCGGGGATGAAAGAGAGAATGAGATGATAAAAACTCTTACCCGTCCCCAGGAATAAGATATCATAGGATTGCCCGTCCGGCGTTGTCGCATTCGTGTGGGTTGCAATGGTGGTGAGGCGGTGGGGCTGCTGAGCCCGCGTCAATATCGGCCGCCCCAGCAGCGGCTGAACCGGCTCATCCATTAGCGTGTGACGGTCCACAAAGATGTAATACTGATCCGGAAGTGTCGTCGAGTCATTCACGCAGAGACCGGGTCGGGGTTCAGGGACCTTCGGAGAGAGAGAGAGAGAAAGAAAGATAGGAATAAACCCAATCAAACTTTAATTACTTTCCAAGTCGAGAAGGAGAAGGGCACACTTTGAAGTAACCTGCCGCGAGCCTCCGCTCTGGAGAGCATCCGGCAGCGTCGCAGATAATCATTTCCCCCCAAAATAAACAAGAAGAGGACGTGTCTATTCGGCAATAATTTTACATTACCCGATTTATCTTCAAAGTCCTTTCCCACCCCACCTTCTAGGATCAAAGTTTCCTTGTCAAAAATTGGATTTACTACCCCTTCCCCTCTGACCAGTTAAGTACCAAGTAAAATATCCGCTACTTGAGCCACGACCTGTCCTATTTCCATTGGAAACTTTTCCAAACTACTAAGAAAATCTACCACTTTCCGCACCAGCGCCGACGGGCAGCATATGGTTTTCAAACACAACAATTTGGCCGCTGCACACACACAACAATAAACGGATCCCTTCCCACCCCAGATATACCTCAACATCATCACACAGGGGAGAGGGTAGGGCAACTCATTAATTTAGTCATTCAAATAACTATTATTATGGCTACATCCCAAGTGTGCGGCTTTACCCACCCAATATATGCACAAACCCAATTATTCCGTCCACCAGCCCGTTCCCAACACATATGCTATACGACTGTCACGTCTAACTCAAGGGTTACGGAAGGAGTCTCCGGAGGGTAACTGTGAGCTGTGTAGCCATGGGACTCTCCACTTGATATTAATTATGTGACACCACAATGGAATACCGCGAGCAGTTCTACCGCCACCACACCGTAGTTTACTCTCACCCAGAAATGAAAATAACATCAGAGGAGAAGAAGGAGGAGGAGGAGGAGGGAAGACGAGGGAAATTAATGCGATCCTTTCAAGCCCACCGTTCAGAACACCATAAAGTACACACATATGTACATACCCAATATTGCTTTAGTGGAGACACACAGGCACAAACATATACACATACGAGCAAGAGGGAAATCTTGAGCCTTACAAGGTGAGAGTAGAAAGGGAAAGGGCTAGTGCTCCTAATATTAGCCGACGTGGCAGCAGCAGCAGTGGTATACACGGAGCCATGGACACGCTCCACTGTACACAGCCATTTCCACCAGCTAGCAGCAGGGAGAGATGAGGGAGCGCAGAAGGAAATGTCAGCGAGTGGAAGTGAAAGGTAAACTTTCAATTTTAATTAAGAGAAATACTAAGGAGGGAGGGAGGAGGGAACACGCGCCGCGCCGGATCATACTCCTATTAGTTCCATGACTCCTCAACCTGGCTCCGCCACCACTGCCAACTTTAAGATATATATTATTACATTACGATGATGATGAAGGTTATCCTAAGGGAAAACTAGGCTGCTGCTGGAGAGCCATGCTGGGAAAAGGGAGATGGGACAGAGGCACAGGCACACAACGCCCACATAAACACCACACACACACACACACACGCAGGCACACACACTCACACTCACATTCACTTCAAACTTCTACCACTATCTTCCTCAAACGTCCTAAGATAACTTGTAAGATGGGATTACATTTCTCGAAAATGACGCCTCTCCATTCCCCTGTTGCCAGCCACCAGCAGCAGCGGCAGTGGCAGGAGGAGCCTCCTTCTCCTCCTTTCCCATTCGCCCTACTTTACCGTCTCACATCGTGTCACAACAAACATTGGAGAAAATAGAAAGGACAAGCAGGAACAAGATTTACTTTTACTTAAGGTTATGCCACGTCCAAAACTTACTCCGGCACGACCAACTCACCGACCAAGCCAGACAGAGGTACACACATCCGAGCACACAGATGAACATACATATGTATATATATTAATAAAGAAGTAAACCAGAGGAAAAAACATTGTGAGACACAGACTGTCTGTTCGTCTCCGTATGTGTGCGGGCTGAGCGTACAGCATACGGAGGAAGAATAGGAGAGAGCGAGGAAAGTCAGAGAAACTACGACAGCAACTTTCCACCACATACGCACACACATTCAGGCACACACGTTTTCTGCATAGGGCAACTAAAAGTATCAGGATAGGGCCTGTGCACGTGGACGGGTGAAGTACGACCACGTCCATTATTCGCTTCTTCCGTAACCCCTGAAGAACTCTTGGGCTTATGTGTGCCTGTGTAACGCTAGCTCTAATACATGTTCAACTTCTTTGGGGGAAACTTTCTCCTTTTTTAAGTTCATTTCTTCGTTTAGCCCCGCCGCACACCACTCCTGCTCAACACGTACACGAGCGGCGGCGGTGGCAGCAGCAGCAGCGGCGATGGAGGCGAACTCTACCTTTTCCGGAGAGACGGGAAGCCAGTGCATGTTCGCACTCTCCTGTGCCTTGAACCGCCCGTCGTACACATCCAGAATGTCCCTCATCTTGAATGCACACACGGCGGAGCCGGTGATGCTGTTCGCTCCGGTCGTGAAGACCCCGTAGAGGACTTCTGAGCCCAGCTGGGAGGCAGGCAGGAGGACTGACATGGATTCTGTACATAAGGGAGAGAACAAAATCACACAAATCACTTTCACATCATTGCACAAGAGTAATACCTCAAAAACTATTCAACCCTTTATTAATTATTAGCCATTATTACTGATTATTCCCAGCCCAAACATAATTTCCTCGGAATGAAATCAGCCCATCATCCAAGTCGAGTCGTCAACCCTGAGTAACTCCTCCAAATCACCTTCCGCTCACAGTAAGTTGCTAGTAACTGGTAACAACAGCTGCCATCATGGAAAACTTATACATATTATTAAATCCTGGGATGAGCTGCTGATAATGCGAACCAATCCATCGATCTCTCCTTACTCTGTGCTAGTGGACTGCACTGGGGCGGCGATGGCGATTAAGATAGCCGACCACTGAGAGGCCATCATTACCCCCACAAAAGAGTAACAACAAGTAGCAAATTAAAGTCCGTGTGAGTCTCCCATTTTATCAGCACCCCTGGTTCAAGTTGTAGTAATTCCAATAAACTTGGCCCCCAACTGAATTGAGAACAAACTCGACCCACTCACTCATAGGTACGAACAGGTAGGGAGGCCGGTAATAACCAATCATAATATTTATTGACCAGTTGTTGTTGGTGTAACCGGTACGAAAGGGCAGTCACACACACACACACACACACATCATGTAGAGTCGTAGTGGTAAACTAATATAATCTTATCGCCCCTTTCCCATCATCATCAAACCCCTTTCCCAGGTGATAATTCCGGTGGGCGAGCCCACACCTTTCCAGAGAGAGAGAGAGAGCTCTCACAGAGAGCTAAATTTATTTATTTTTTTTTTTTCATTACGACTCAAAACCTTCACCTCGCCCCACTACTGAGCTCCACCTTTGTAATCCGGACTTGGAGTGCCACGAGAGGGAGACCGGTGAACTCATAAACAACTTATTAGCCATTGTCAACCCGTCAACTTCGAGTCAAGAGGACATGGCAGAGAAAGGAGGGATAATAAAAGATGGGGCTGGCCGAGGTCACTACTAGCAACAACAACAACTGTTCTTCTTATCATCACTACTACTACTACCCCTACCACTATTATTATTATAAATTGTACTTGTGTACAGAGTAATGGGGAAAACATACGGATTTCATCAAAGGCGAAAGGGAACTCTCCGGGGATGGAGCAGTTGAGACGAGCTTTCAAAAAAGTTGTCCAACGATGCCTGGATCCACGAGGAAACCCTCTGTCACCTTTACAAACTCGACCAACGCGACTGTACACCGCCTGCGGGTGGATACAAAGAAAAAAATATTAGTGAAAATATTACGTACCAAACATATATACTACACACGTACATCCACACTTGTCACCACAGTTATCATCCACCCATCATCAATCCCTGTTGAATTCCATGTATACATGCATATAAATGCACATTCCATTTCAGTGTCCTCCCATCACGTACAACAGTAGACAGCAGACACCAATGATGATGACAAGGTACGTAACACAGTCTGGAGGACGAAACTTCTTATAAAACTTATAGCATACAACTAACTTTTATTTTACCACACAGGTACATAATAACGCCATATAAGCACACATACACAGCAAATGCAAGTTTCTATGCCACCCTCCCTCTCTTCCCATGCTAGAAATCATTCATAAAATAAAGCTCATACTCGAGTCATTCCGAACAACTTATATAGGGCCACTCATTCAACCGCGTCGAGTCCCATAAATCTTTATTTACCCCTCCAGAAAAAAAAATCCCTTCTCCTCCTCGGCTTCACCTTCAAAAATACTCTTCCCCCTAATCGTTGTCATCATCATCATCGTCACTACCACCACTACCATCACCCTTATCGCCATCCACCATCACCGCTGAGCCATGAGCTGCCAAAACCAGGACGAAACTACCTCCATCAAACACACATCATTTTCACACACAGACGCACATATGCATACACACACGTTCAAGCTAGGAATGAAGCACACACGCACACACCCAAATGTAGTATACATACAAACATGTTCACCCAAGGAATCAGGACATCTGGAAGCACAGACACACACACACACACACACACAAACACACATACATGCTCACACGAGGAATCAAGAGCACACAAACACAAACATACATACAGATACACTGACTGAGATTCACACACGAGGAATCTGGCGCACACATCACTTCCACACTCCCGAGACATACGTCACTTCAAAATCCCATCATCATCATCATTATAAGCCTCCATTTAAGCTCCTTGATCCGGCATGAGAAATGCCAGTCGGAATATTATTATTGACTCAAGATCCTCAGGCGTGTATACACAGCCCGCTGCTCACCTTCCCACAGTTGGTGTACTCCTCGCTGGTTTCGCGGAAGAAGAAGAAGACAAAGTCTTCATACGACATTGAGCTGACAAAGTTCGGAGCTGCTCATCCCGGTCGTCGTCCCCCATCATATGCATCAGAAATGTAAATCGCCCCGTCGGCAGCCACGACATCCAGTTCCCGCAGCCATTGTGTGTGCCATTGCCAGAATTATACGGGGCCGCGCAGTAAGTGGGACGGAAATATAAAGGGGAAAGACAAAGAGAGAGAGAAAGAGAGAGAGAAAAGACAGTGAGATGAAAAACCTTCATTAGAAATTCCATTTGATGTCGGAAGACAGTTTAACCCTTATTATGAGGACTGGAACAATTTTAATTTCCAGTCTCAGCACGACTCTAGCCGTCTAGTCTCCTTCCCACTACTACCCCACCATAAAATACATACAGAGCCCCGCGCCATAACAACGGCGTGTGCACATAACCCAGCTTATATTTGAAGGGTGTGATAATATACACACCAAAATCCGCCTCCACCGAGCTCAAATCCCACTCTCTCCCACCATATCTCTCACCAGTCAGCACGCCTCAACGGTGAACGGGCGAGACAAAAGATTGAGGCAGTTTCACACTAACTTACGCAAGAGTATATAACGGCATTTAACCCCCACGTTTCCTATCCTACCCAGAACAACAGGCAGTGCCACACGTACATATGTGCTTATATATAACCTTTAGAAAACAGTCTTCCGACATCCCCATCATTATGATCATCATCAACACAGCATCATCCTTCCCCACCCGGGGTTTGTGGATGCGTGTAAAGCAACCTCTCCCGCCAGAGCTTCCTCTACACAACCGAGGTTTAGGGTAGAAAGCCCTGTGGGCGGCTCAAAATCCGCTAGTTATTCATTACCGTTGAGGTATCTCAGATTATACTGGGTCGTCCTCAAGGAGTCCCATCGATGTATGATCGGATCCACCTCCGTAAAGTCAGCCACCGTCCCCGCATACACATCACCATCTGAAAATTCAACAGAGATCATCGTCATTCCATGACATCCTCGTCGGTAGTTCGAGAGGGGGCCTCAACACACCCTCTGTTAATGTGTATATTCCACCAAGCGTGTATTTCTGTGTGTGTGTGTGTGTGTGTGTGTGTGTGTGTGTGTGTCTATGTTTATGTGTGAGTGTGCGCGTGAGTGCGCGTGTGGTGCGATCATTATACTGCATACGTATACATGTACAAGAGTAACGAGAGCACGGCTGGTTGAAAGGGGATCATGGTGTGGGATGAAAAGTCAAACTTGGGAAGAGAGAAGCGAAAGTGCAGCATTACAAAGACAGAAACACACATCGCACAACCCAACGAGTCAACCCTAATCCTTGAACTTCTCAAAAGGCGTCTAACCGTCTACTGCAGTCCCACAATATCATTTACTTGGAGTGGAGTAGTCTATAGTCTAGTCACTTCTACGGTAGCTCAGACAGTACAATACACACACACACACACACACACACACACAACACAACCCTATCTCCGGTTTACCTCACTCTATACGCATATCCACAGTAGCCTCAAAACCTAAAATCCTCTCACTAAAGATATTAATAATGCGGAAAGGGAACTAGGAGAGCCGTCATCATTATTATCATCATCATCATCATCAACATCTACAACATCCTCTCCTCTTCCTCCTCCTCCTCCTCGTTCCCACAATCCTCGTCCTTGTCACCCGTAACGAAATATCATAATCTACAAACAACTCTTACGGTGTGTATTTCAACTCCGGAGCGTTATAAATCTCACCCTAGCCATCCTCCAGGAGCTTCAGCTTCACTGCTTCCACTTCCACGACTAATACTACATACACAGCTGCTGTACACTTTAACAGAGAAAAAGTTGGAGTGTAAAATCCAAGACTCCGTACATGTCTACACACATACATCCACAAGGCAAGCTCAACTTTAAGTGTCTTCACTCTCAACATCCCACTCTCAACTCGTACAATATTAGTAGTAGCGGTAGTAACAGTAGCAGTTCTAGTCCTCGTATCTCTACGACTGCCAAAAAGTTTTCCCTCAAATCCTACTCCAACTCCGCCTCCCTGTCTCTATCTCTCTCTCTCCAACGAAGCAAGAAAAGCAGGGAAACACACAACCTCTGTTCTTTACTTTCCCCGCCGCCACCGCCGCCGCCGCTTTCGGCTACATTAACTTTTCTCAATCATCATTTACACGCCACATGATCAAACAAGGAAATAAAACAAGACGGAAAACCATCTGGGCACCATATTATTATGTCCTCCATACTTTACACAACTATCCCTGTATATTTGAACAAACTCGTACACAGCAGCAACAACAACAACAACAACAACACTTCATCCTCCTATCTGGCACATACGCATCATTTCGAGCTCCTCGGCCCCACTTTAACAATCCATGTAGGAATGTATAATAATGCACCACCAAACCAGCTTCCGTATACGTGCATATGTGCACACATGATATTTATATGGACATCATTACAGCCGTGCCCCCGCACCCTGAATGTACTCCTGCATGTATGTGTGTGTGTATATACATATATGTGTATTGCTTCCAACTTTTTTCCCAATCCAAAACGGGTCGGGAGAGCACGTACCGACGAGCACTGAAGTGCTATTATGACGGGGATCATATGGACAGATCCCTTGACCGCTCTTCTCACTTCGCTCCTCCACGACGTAGTGACCACTTGCTGAGAGCTGGTAGTAGCGACAGCGCGGCTTGTACGCATTCGTCCCACACACTAGGATCCGACCCGGACCCACCACGTTCAGTATCCGGATGTAGTTTTGGCAATTTTCCTGAGGAATAAAAAAAAGAAACGCTGTCACAGTCAGTCCGTCTCTCTCCCTCTCTTCCATCTCTCTCTCTCTCTCTCTCTGTAGTCCTCCATACTCACACACGGTCGAGGCAAAAGATAATAATAATAATAATGCTCAAAATTTCCTATGCATGCATGCGTAGGCATACATAGGCAGATACAGGGCCCGAGCACACAAAATGTCTAATAATAATCCTCTAGGGGGAACAGGAAGGGCTAGGATGCATAAACATTTCTGGCCGAGTAACAACCGGCCGTAATCGTCGTCGTCCGGGCCAACAGCACAGGCCGAGGCCTGAATGGGAATTCACAAAAGTAGAGTCTCGTAAAATCCTCCTAAATAAAGCCCGGCACGAGGCTATATATTACATAAACCACCCATGTGTTCCTGTTGTGTTCAGGGAACATGATACGGGATGGATATATAGACATTAGCAGCACAGGCAGGCAGGGATATTTCCAAAAAGACCCTCGAAAAAAGCTCAAAACGTCGCAGCAGACAACAGCACGCCGATATGCACCGCCACAACGCTCCCACACTAATCCCCATTTGCCCACATATATACACGTCGCCACGGCAACCAACTCGCCCGTAAGACATCCTCCCAGGAAAACGTCCAATTCGTCCTCAGAAGACATTCCTCCTCTGCGTTGACAGGTAAACCATTCATCAAGCTCAGAAAAAGAGGGAAATGTCCATCGGGATTCCAACATGTTATTACTACGACGACGACTACGGCCCGAGCAAAAACATTGGAATTCATACCTGATCGACTCTTGTAATAAGGGCCATATCATCATCATCATCATCACCAACATCATCCCAGTAATAACACAAAGCAAAGCCAGGCACACACAACAGTCATCCTTTTCGAACCAACAAAAACTCCTCCATAACTCCGCATTCATAGCTACACAAACATATACATTTATTTACTAGTAAACTACTACTACTACTACATGACTCACCATATCTTTGCCCTTGGTTAAGCACATCTGAACATCCTCTTCTTCCGAGTACCACTCCAGTTTCTGCATGGATTCAAACCCGAAAAGGGAGAAAGAGATCAGAAAAAAGAGAAACAATCAACAAAATAGAATAGAGATTCACTCATCCATCTCGACTCCACTGCGGGGTCGGACGACAGCCCACTAAAAATCCCCAAAAAGTATACAGAACCCTCCGCTATATGATGATGATACTCTGCTGCGGTATTATAGTGGTGGTAGTGGTAGTGTAGCGGCAGGGTAGGAGTGGAGTAGTAGTAGTCGTAGCAGCAGCAGCAAACCGGAATCCTAACCGACTCGCATCAATCATCGAATATCCCATTTGCTGCTCAACCAAACATTATGACTTTTCTTCGCCATTTATTCCACCAACGATCTCCAACCTCATCCTCCGGCTCACAGCCACCTCACTCTCAGTCAGTTTACTACAGGAGCAGAGGCAGCGGCAGCAGCAGCAGCAGCATCAGGGAAGAATCAATCCCGTCAAGTACTTACTACATACTACACCCCACCGCAGTTCGCTATAATCGCTTCCCCCCTCCGACTTTCGCACCGTCTGTCATGTACGTTCTCATAGTCCCCTACATAGCTATATAGTTATATGGTTACCACCACATATATAGTGAGCACGGTAGTAACTTAGAATAAACTCCAAGTATTCCTCCATGTTTATGTTCAATTATAACCTTTCGCTCCCCATAACCTTTTCTTCCCATCTTCTCAGTCTCTCAGTCTGTCTCTCTCTATCTCTCTCTCTCTCTCTCTCTCTTTTGCAAATCGAATACAATGGTATTACCAATTCCTCGAACCGTAATAACAATAATAATAATTCCACTCCCAACCGCAATATAACAGGTATATACAGAGACCCCGGAGAAATGTTATTACGGGCCCCATATATAACCCTCACCAAACCTCACAGCCATATCATTCCCCACTCACTATCCTCTTCATTTCAATCCTGTAATACATATAAACACATACATGCCATTCCCAAAATGTTCTCCCACTCAAATATTTATAGCTGATAACTCGAACGACACGCTATAGCATACTACTACTACTAGTAGTAGTAGCAGTAGTAGTACAACAATAAAAATTACTCCCATTACTTATAGCTTCAGCCCCATGGAGTGGAGGCAGGCAGGCCGGCAGTGAGTTCCCCTTCCAAAATCGCATTGTCTCATCCCCATCACCATGATCATTACTGCACAACTTCTATAAAAGAATCCCCATTCCTTTCCGAGGCTCATATAACTCCCATCATATGGCTTCTACTTTAAAATCTTCACAAATCAATCCAACACAACCAACTCGTCCTTCCCCACACACACACACACACACACACACACACACACGCATGCACGCCCGACAGTCACAACCGCAAGTCCAGACCAGACTCGACCCCGAATCTCTGGCCTTGACGAGGGACGAGGAAATCAAGATGACAGTAAAATTGGTTTTCACGCACCCGAGACACAGAGAAAAAAAATGTGGCAAGACGGGAGGCAATATGGAGACAGAGACAGAGAGGGGGTAGAAACTGTGAGGGAGAGTGAGGGAAATAAATGTTCATGTCCACAGAATATTATAACTTCATGGAGGGTCGTCCTTCCTTCCTTCACATCCCAGCAAGAACACACACTCACACACACACACATACACACACACACAACGTCAGGAACAAGGCCCGGTTACAAGCTTAACTTCTAATCCAACTTGGTCTGCTTGGATTAGCATTAAATCTCCGGGACCAACCTGCGAGTATGGCTCAGGTTTCAGCCATATTATGCGTACACCTACGGTTTTTCACAGGAACGTTACCTTCCATGTCCCGTTCTTATACATTGATGGATATATATCTCCGGTCCCCGGTCTGTCCCGCTTCACTTTTGTCCTTTTCTGACTCACTCTCTCTCTCTCTTCTGATAATTTTTTTCCGGGGAAAAATCTTCGATCAAAGATTAGTAGTAGCAAGGAATGAGAGGAGGACGACGGATGGGGGAGACATG
>WJFA01004061.1:0-11424 GCA_009870155.1 Pseudobourletiella spinata | reverse complement strand
CAGCCGGGAAGCCGTCGGCCACCAGCCGGTCGACCAGTTCGCCCTTGCTGCCGCTGACCATCAGGCCGCGCTGGGTGCATTCGCGCTTCAGGTCGGCCACCAGATCCAGAGCATCAGGGTGGGCCGACTTGTCGAAGCCGACCGCATACGTCAGCTGGAACGTGCCAGGCTCCAGCACCAGCTTGTGCGTGCCATCGCCGACGGCGAAGCAGTGCTTGTATTCCTGCGGCTCGCGGTCCGGATTGACGTAGGCGTCCCAGTACGCCAGCGGGCTGATGGCGATCTGGTCCAGCTGAGACTTCGAGATCCCCGCCGCTGCGTGATATTCGGCGTTGGTCATGTCGACCAGGCCGTGCAAGTGCAGTTCCATAGTTCTCCTTAATCAAAATTGCTCAACATGGGTGAATTGTGAATCATAAATGAGTAACGCGCAAGTAGTGTTTCACGAAACAACACGGCGTTACGTTGCACTTCACGCAAAAACACGGCGCATCACTGTAATCATTTTCGTGTAATTGAACTTTTATAGTACAATCGGCAGACAATTTGAGCACTTAGGGGAAGCTGTGAAAAACTTTAAGCAGGTCTTTGACGATGCTATCGACGAGCTGGAGCGCGAGGCGCACGCCGTCGGCATGACCATGACATCCATTTGCCGCGCCACGAAAATAGGCCGCTCGACGCCGGATCGCTGGCGCAAGATCACGCCGACCACGGTCAAGCTGGTGGTGCAGATGCAGAACGTGGTGGAGGCCGAAAAGGCGCGGCAAGCGGCGCCGTCGGAGACGTTCAAGGGTGATTTGTAGGCGCGGCCATGAGCGAGTCGATCACCAAGCTGTTCTATGCGGCGCTGGATGATGTTCAGACGCAGGCCGAGTCACGTGGCATGACCATGACATCCATTTGTCGAGATCTTGGTATTGCGCGAGCGACCCCTGACCGCTGGCGTAAGAATCCGCCTAACACGATCAAGTTGCTGGAGCAGATGCAGCGCATCGCATCTGGTGCCAGCGCTGACATAACCGGGCCGGCCTTCAAGGACGTGCCTTCCTTACCAACAGACTTTTTTAAACGCGGCAAGTAAGCCGCACGTTTGGCGCGGATTAGGCTGGGTAGAGCCGCGCCTGGAGAAAATATGGCAGAAATTTCACTACGGCCTTATCAGGTCGAAGGCGTGGAAGGCATCCGCGATGCCTTCAAGCGCAGGCAGTATCCGGTTCTGTTTGTGCTTCCGACCGGCGGCGGCAAGTGCCTGGGGCGTGGCACGCCGGTGCTGATGTTCGATGGCACGATCAAGCCTGTCGAGGACGTCCAGGTTGGTGACCTGCTGATGGGGCCGGATAGCAAGCCGCGCCGCGTTCTGTCGCTGGCGCGCGGCCGCGAGCAGTTGTACCGGGTGACGCCGATTGGCGCGGGCCGACCCTATGTGGTCAACGCGTCTCACATCTTGAGCCTGCGCAACGAGCGCGGCATCATCAAAAACATTTCCGTCACGGAGTACCTGGACGAGCCGCGCCATTGGCGCATCAGAAATCCAGGTTGGCGCGTGCCTGGCGTGCTTCGCGGTGATCTGACGCCACAGTTGTCGCATATCGTCGTGAACCCTGAAGGCGAGGGCGACTACTTCGGTTTCGAGATCGACGGCGATCACCTGTTCATGCTGGGCGACTTCACCGTCACGCACAACACCTACACGTTCTGCTACATCGCCAGCAACGCGGCCGCCAAGGGCAACAACGTCATCATCATCGTGCACCGCAAGGAGCTGCTGCTCCAGGCGTCGAAGTCGCTGCGCGCGCTGGGCATCGACCACGGTCTGATCAGCCCGCATTTCACGGCGGCGCCGCATAAGATGGTGCAGGTGGCCAGCATCGACACGCTGATGATCCGGCTCAAAAAGCAGCCGGAGAAATACCGCTTCAAGCTGGCCATCTACGATGAGGCCCACCACGTCACCGCCACCAACAAGTGGGGCAAGGTGCACGAAATGCTGGGCAAGCCCATCACGTTGGGCGTGACGGCCACGCCGTGCCGCGGCGACGGCATCGGCCTGGGCGACGGCTACGGCGGCATCTTCAAGGAAATGGTCATCGGGCCGCTGGTGGCCGACCTGATCGAAATGAAGATGCTGCTCAATCCGATCGTCTACACCTGCCAGGATCCGCCTGACATGAGCGGCCTGAAGACGAACAAGGAAGGCGAGTACAGCCACAAGGACATGGAGGAGCGCGTCGACAAGCCGGTGATCACCGGCAGCGCCGTGGCTCACTACAAAGAAATCTGTCCCGGCGCGCGCGCCATCGTGTTTTGCGCGTCTATCAAGCATGCCCGGCACGTAGTCGAGAGTTTCAACGCTGAAGGCTACAAATTTGCGCTGCTGGTCGGCGAGCCGGAGATGAGCGACGCCGAGCGCACGGCCGTCAACAAGGCCCTGGCCGCTGGCGATCTCGACGGCGCCTGTACTGTGGACCTCGTGAGTGAGGGCTACGACCTTCCTGACCTGACCTGCTGCATCATGCTGCGGCCGACGGCGTCGGAGTCGCTGTTCCTCCAGCAAGTCGGGCGCGTGATGCGTCCATCGAAGGGCAAGACCGAATGCTTCCTGCTGGACCACGTGGGCAACGTCGGCCGCAATCACGGCGGCGAGTTCAAGGTCAAGCACGGGCGCCCGAACGCGATCCGTGAGTGGAGCCTCGAGGGTCGCAAGAAGCGCGGCAAGAAGGAGGCAAAAGAAGAAGTCACGATGAAGCAGTGCCCGCAGTGCTACCACGTTTTCGAGCCTGCGCCGGCCTGTCCGAAGTGCGGCCACGTGCTGGCGCAGCCGGTGCGCAAGCTGGAAGAGGTCGACGGCAAGCTGCAACTGCTGCCCGAAGAAGTGGCGCGCGAGAAGCGTGAACAGCGCCGCGCGCAGGCCGGCGCCCAGACCGTCGATGAACTGATGGCCGCTCTCGGCTACAGCCGCGCCCGTGCGCAGGCGATCGTGAAAGCGCGCGAGGAGAAAGCCGAGCTGCGCGACACGCTGATCGATGACCTGAAGGCTTGGCTGGCGCAGACTGGCGAGTCGCCGATGCAGCTGTTCCATGTGCCGTTTGCCGACATCCGGTCGATGAAGCCGGCCGCGCTGAAGGATCTGCGCGAGAAATTCGAGAAGCACCGGGCGCGCGTGGCGCCGTCAGCACCAGAACAACAAACCATTTTTCAAAACGCGGCAGCCGCCGCTTAATAAGGAGTAGTCATGGCATCAGTCAATAAAGTAACCATCCTCGGCAACTTGGGCCGCGATCCGGAAATCAAGTACATGCCGTCGGGCGACGCCATCGCCAACATCGCTGTTGCGACGTCGTACAAGAAGAAGGACAAGAACACCGGCGAGCAGACCGAGATCACCGAATGGCACCGCATTTCGTTCTTCGGCAAGCTGGCCGAGATCGTTGGCCAGTACGTGAAGAAAGGCAGCTCGATCTACGTCGAGGGCCGGCTGCAGACGCGCAAATACACCGACAAGGATGGCGTCGAGAAATACGCGACCGAGATCGTCGCGGAGAACATGCAGATGCTGGGCGGGAAAGGTGACGGCGGCGGCCAGGGTGCGCCAGCGCAGCAGCAGCGCCAGGCGGCGCCGGCGGCACGGCCAGCACCGCGCGCGGCAGCCGTGAGTGACGACGACATCCCGTTTTGATCATTTTGACAACATTATAAAATGACTACCAAACAATCCACAGCAGAACCCACCACCGCCATCGGCTTTCTCGACAAAGCCGCCGGCATCATGGAGCAGCGCGCCGCGCAGTATGATCAGCCGGGCGGCGAGCGCAGCATGGGCAAGTGCGTCGAGGCGTTCAACATCATCACCGGCCAGAGTTTGACTGAGGCTGAGGGCTGGTTGCTATTGCAGCTGCTGAAGGACGTGCGCCAATGGTCGGCGCCCGGGTTCCACCGTGACAGCGCGGAGGACTGCGTGGCCTATTCGGCGCTGAAGGCTGAGGCGCTGGCTCGGGGTGGCGCGTGAGCCTCGAGAACCCAGTTCAGACGCGGGGCTGGGCCAAGCTGGCGAAGTGGGGCCTGATCTGGCGCCTGAACACCGGCATGGGTTGGGTCAGTGGTGGCGGCAAGCCGTTCCGGCGCGACGATGGATCCGTTGTCGTGCCGAATGGGCGACCAATATCACTTGGCTTTAGCCTGATCGACAAGAAACCCGTCGTCGGCGCCGGCGACCTGGTCGGCGGTACCCGCGTGCGGATCACGCCGGCCATGGTTGGCATGACGCTGCTGGTGTTCACGTCGGCAGAAGCCAAGCGCACCGACGGCGGCCGCGTGTCGGCTGACCAGCGGCGCTGGCGCAACACGATCATCGACAATGGCGGAATCGCTGGAATTTTCAGCAGTCAAGAAGAAGCCGAAGCCATTGTTGTAGATTGGGCGCGCAAACACGGCGCCGAGCTCGTTTAGGTTGAGCAAATACGGTTATAATCATTCTTCATCACGGCAATTCCCGGCTTGCGCAGGCGACTCATTGGCGCAAGTCGGTATGTTTTACGGACGTGGGAGGGTAGCTCCCTGGCGCTTCTGCTGGCGCCGTAACCCACGTTCTTTTTAGCAGAAGTCCACCTTAAAGCAGAAGGATATGGCCAAATTACCCGATTCAGAGATTGATAATGCTCGCGCCGACATCGTCGCGGTCATTGAACGATATGTAAAACTCGAGCGCGCAGGCGCTAAAGAATACCGGGCGCTGTGCCCGTTCCACAGTGAGAAGTCGCCAAGTTTTACGGTGACGCCAGGTAAGGGTAGATTCCATTGTTTTGGATGCTCGGCTAGTGGTGACTCGATTGCGTTCGTTATGGAGCATGAAGGTGTCGACTTCCGCACCGCCGTCGGCATCATCAACGGCACCGACACCGGCGCCGCGCCGGCGCAACCGCGCGAGCGTCGCGTCATCGAGCGCGAGACGGTCGACGAGTGGAAGCCGATGCCGCGCGTGGCGGACATCGCGCCGACCACGCCGGACATCAAGTACCTGCGCGCTCCGAGCGGCTTTGATGTGCCGGCCGGCGTGCACAGCTTTCAGGGCAATGACGGCGCGACGCTGGTCAAGCACGTGGCAGCGCACCGCTGGGCCTATCTGGATGCCGACGGCAACCGCATGGGCTACATCGTGCGCTTCAATCTCGCGTGGGGCGGCAAGGAAGTCATTCCCCAGACCTGGTGCGTGAATTCCGCAACCGGCGAAATGGCCTGGAAGTGGAAGTCGTTCGACAAGCCGCGCCCGATCTATGGCCTGGAACTGCTGGCGGCGCACCCGAAAGCGCAGGTGCTGGTGGTCGAGGGCGAGAAGGCCTGCGACGCGGCGCGCGCACATTTTGCCGGGCTCGGCATACCGGCGTCAAAGCTGGTGGTGGTGAGCTGGCCGGGTGGCGGCAAGGCCATCAAGCATGTCGACTGGTTCCCGCTGTTCCGTCGTAGCGTTGCGCTGTGGCCGGATGCCGATCAGAAACCGTATCCCGATCTGGATCCGCGCGCCGGCCAGTTGATGCCGGAGCACGAGCAGCCCGGCTGGCTGGCAATGGCTGCAATCTATGAGGCCATCAAGTCGGAATGCGACGGCGTGAAGCTGATCGTGGCGCCGGCTGGCGTGCCTGATGGCTGGGATCTGGCCGACCCGTTGCCTGATGGCTTTGAACTGAAGAAGCACATGAAGGCTGGCGCGCGTCTGGCGGCGGAGGCGTTCGCGCCGCGCGCCGCTGAGCCCGAGCAGCCGGCCGCCGTGGCACCATGGGACGATGCACCCGCTGCCGTCACCGCATCGGCGCCGCCACCTGCCGCACCACCAGCCGCACCGGCACCAGCCGCCGACACGCGCAGCACGGCCGAGCGCCGCGCCGACGACCACGATGCGCTGGAATCGCCGGCGCTGTCCGCCAATCCGTTCTTCCGCGTGCTTGGCTACGACCACGAGCGCTACTTCTTCCTGTCGTACGAAAAGCGCCAGATCCTCATTTACACGAAGTCGGATTTCTCCGAGCCGGGCCTGCTCGAGCTCGCGCCGCTGGACTGGTGGGAGGGTGAGTTCCCGGGCGCCAAGGGTGGCATTGAGAAGCGTGCCGCCATGAACTGGTTGGTTCGGAAAGCGCACTCGCGCGGCGTCTACAGCATGACGCGGCTGCGCGGCCGTGGCGCCTGGACGGACAAGGGCCGGCTGGTGTTCCACCATGGCGACTATCTGACCGTCGACGGCAAGACGTGCGACATCAGGGACATGGACAGCCATTACGTGTACGAAATGGCGGAGGCTCTGCCGGATATCCCGTGCCGCGCGCTGACGTGCGAAGAAGGCATGGACCTGCTCGAGCTGGCGCAGGTGTTCCGCTGGGCTAAGCCGGCATCGGCCGCGCTGCTGGCGGGCTGGTGTGCGTTGGCGCCGATCGGCGGGGCCATCAAGTGGCGGCCGCATATCTGGCTGGGCGGCGGCGCTGGTTCGGGCAAGTCGTCGATCTTGAATCGGTACGTGCACCACCTGATGAACGGCATGGACATTTTTGCCAACGGCAACAGTTCCGAAGCCGGTATCCGCCAGCGGCTCAAAGGCGACGCACGCCCGGTGCTGTTTGATGAGTCCGAACAGAACGACGAGCGCGAGACCATGCGCGTGCAGCAGGTGCTGGCGATGGTGCGCCAGGCGTCCACCGAGTCGCAGGCGCAGACTCTGAAGGGCACCGCCGGCGGCGACGCGCTGGTGTTCCACATCCGGTCGATGTTCTGTCTTGCGTCGATTCAGGTGGGGCTGAAGCAACAGGCCGACATCGAGCGTATGACGGTGCTGAACCTGCGGCCGAAGCGGGAAGATCCGACCCCTGCCGAAACGTGGGAGCGGATTGACGAGGCGCTTCACGTCATGCAGCGCGATGAGGCGCTGCCCGGCCGGATGGTGCGGCGCGCGCTGGACCTGCTGCCGATCACGCTGCAAAACATCGTTACCTTCAGCAAGGCGGCGGCCCAGAAATTTGGCAGCCAGCGGGACGGCGATCAGTACGGCACCCTGATGGCCGGGGCATGGTCTTTGACGTCGCGCGATCTGATCAATCTGGAAGGCGCCCGCGCGTACCTGGACCAGTACGACTGGTCGGAGCACCGCGAGATCGGCGAAGTGGACGAAAGCGAGCGCGCGCTTGCCGTGCTGATGGGCGCGCTGATCCGGATCCATGGCGGCGCTGACGTGACCGTCAACGAGCTGGTGCGCGTGGCCGTCGGCGTCAACGTGGACGGCGTTACGATGATGCCGTCGAATGCTGAGGCTGTGCTGCAGCGCCACGGCATTCGCACGTCGGAGGACGGTAAGCGCCTGATTCTGTCGAATACCTCGGTCGAGCTCAAGCGCCTGGTGGCGGGCACGCCGTTTGAAACCGATCTGCGTGGCGTGCTGCGGCGCCTGCAAGGGTCCGACACGTACGGCAACCGGCCGGTGAAATTTGCCGGCGTGTCGACCAAGGCTATTTCTATCCCGCTGGCCGGCCTGCTGGATGACGACGTGCCGCATGTGGATGCCACTGGTCAGGTGGAATTCTGATGGCCGGCCAGATCAGCGTGCCGGCATCATTCATGGCTGACTGGCAGCTGTTCTGCGATCGCGCTGGCCTGGATCGGCGCGAGCAGGCCGATCTGCGGCTGGCCGTGCGCGAGGATTTCGCCACGGTCGGCGCGCATATCAGCGAGACGGCGGCCGTGTACCGGTTCTGCGATGAGGTTTGGGGGTATGTGCCGTCGGCGGCGCTGGCGCGCGGTTATTGCGCGTCAAAGGGCTGGTATCCGGCGGATGACAATATCTGGATGCGCTATGGGCCGCTGCTGCTGGCCAGACTGTGCGCGATGGTGGCCGGGCGAATACCCTGGCCGGCAGAATGAATAAAGCCCCTTGCGGGGCTTTTTTTATGGGGCGTTGCCGAAGAGGGCGGCGACAAGTGGGTCGCGGGGCGGGATCTTGTAGCGCTTGGCGGCGGCTGGTCTGGGTTCCTTCGTCTTTGATGCGTCCTGACCGGCACCCGCGCGCCAGATCGCAGCCTGGAAGTTGCTTGCTTCGCTGTAGGCGTGAATGTGGATGCGGCCGTGTTCGTGCAGGTAGTGCAGCACCAGGTGCACGCGGTCGCGCTTCATGCCTGTGGCCTTCATGAGTTGCAGCGCCGTCAGGTCGCGCTTGCTGAGCTCGGCCAGCATCTCGTCGCCGCGCAGCGCCAGCAGCTTGTTGATCTGCGACGGCTTCGGCGCATCCTGGCCGGCGCCGAGTTTGTACACCGACACCAGGCGATCGCCGCGGTAGTCGACAATGTGCACAGAGTCGCTATCGCGCAGGATCTGGATGGCCTGGCAGACCATGCCACGGCTGACGCCGATCTGGTCGGCGGCGTCCTGCTGGGTGAATTGTTGGCCGGCCATGCGTTTCAGGATCTCGGCGGCAAGGCGGTGGTGGCGGTCGGTGAATGTCGTCATTGTGGGATTTCTTCCAGTGCGGAGGTGATTAAGAGGCAGAGGCCGATCAGGGCCAGGGTGGCGCGCGGGTGGCTGTCGAGCCAGGTTATGAGGTGGGTCATGCCGGCCTCCCGGCGAGACCGCAGAAGCCAGCGACCGGAACCTTGATGGTTTCGGTCGTCTCGCGGCGCAGATTGCCGACTTCCTCAATCTTGCGCTGCTGCGTTTCATCGAACTGTGCCCAGCGCCACATGGCGCAGCCGTCAGCGATGCAGCGGCAGGAGGCCGGCACGCGCAGGCCGCCGAGCGCGTCGGTGTTGCAGCCGGCGACTGTGGAAAAAGCAACCTGGCTTTCAATAGTGCTGCCGTCAGGCTGCTTCACGATGACCGGCTCAACGCGCGCAATCCGCACCATCGGGCACCAGGTGCTGGCGGCTTGGTCTTTGGTGAGGAGCATCACGCACCGCCTTTCTCAAAGCGGCTGAGGTACATGCTGGCCGACGTGTCGATGCCGTTCTGGTGGCAGTGGCGCTTCAAGCTGATCATGAAGCTGTCGACGTTCGGCGCCGCCATGGCGCAGTTGTGCACCATCACCATAGACAGGTTGGCGTCGGCCTGCAGGACGCGGGTGGTGCCACGATCGTTCGGACCCGGGCCGAACTGGACCGTTGCCACGATCGACAGGCCGTTGTCCTGGCACTTTTGCGCGATCTCGAGCAGCGCCGGGGCGAAGTGGTCGTCGTAGAATTGTTCGCTGGTGGTCATGCGGCACCTGCTGCGGTGAGGGCGTCACCAACGGCGACGATTTCTTCGTCGCTCCCGTGGATATTAACGTGGACCTGGGCCAGCTTCAGCGCAGCGACTAGCGCCGCGTTTGGCCCGGATGCGGACTCGACGGCGCGTGCAAATGCTGTCACTTTTGAAAAGTCGCGCCCATCCCATTCAAGATGCTGCGATCCAAGCTCGGCAATCTGCGAAAGCGTCAGTGCCGCTTTAGGCGCAGCGGCAGGAACTGGGGCGGCGTAAAGGGGCGTGATTTTTGGAAACATATTGGCCAGCCATGTTTCGCATTCCGAAGATAAGTCGACAAGGCGTATCCCGGTCTGAGCGCGGCCTACACTGTCCCACTCTTTCAGCCACGCCACCGGCTCACCAACTGGCGCAGCGGCAGTGATGGCTGCGCGCGCCGCGTTTGCCATTGCGACCAACGGGTCATGCAGTTGGTCATCCATGACGATCCAACGGCGGCCACTCGGCGCATGCGCTATCCGGAAGCTGCTGCCCTTGCCTTTGGTCTGGATTTCCCATCCGCCGGGCAGTGGAACGTAGTGGCGATCCATGTCGCTGTCGTATCCCAGCGGCGGCAACTCCACCGCGCTATTCTTCAGAGTGCTCATATATCCTTTCATTTCCCCGTAGGGCGTGTGCCCGGCGTGGCCGGGCGGTGTGGTTGATTAGTCGCCGTATGGGAACGTGGTGTTGAAGTCGTCGGCCGTGGCGTCGTATGCCAGGATCAGCTTGGTCTTGGCGGTGTACATCTGGAAAAGGCGCTTTTCAAAGTTGTACATCGGGCCGACGAACAGTTTGTCTTTGATGCTGGTGCCGTTCAGGTTCAGGCCCCAAACTTCGCCATCGCCGCGCAGCCTGATATGGATCGCGCTATTGTGCGTGTCTTTCCCGCCTTCTGCGTCCAGGTAGATTTCAGCGTAATTGCTCGCCCGGAGTACGGAGCTGCGATCGCGCTCAATGATGAGCGTGAAGTCGTTGCCGCGCAGGTCGTCGCCACGGTATCCGTTCAACTGCGTTTCGATGAAATCTTCCAGCAGCTGCTCCAGCGTGATGCTGGCCGGCGCCGGATCCAGCAGCTCGCCGATATCCTTTTCGAGCATGGTGGTGAACTGCTCGGTCATGACGGCGCCGACGCGCTCGCGGATGATCTTGCCGACCAGGTCGCGGTAGGACGGCAGGTCGATCTGGTCGAGGTTGACGTCGACCAGGCTGGACACCTTCGCCTTGATGGCCTTGCTGAAGTCGCCGTACGTGCTGAACTGGTCAGCGATGGCGGACGTGATCGACTTTGCGATGTGGGCTTCGATGGCCTGCTCGATCGCGCCGGAGGCGACCACGTTGTCGAATGCTGCGGATACTGCCTGCTTCAGTTGGTCCATGATGTTCCTTGGTTACGCGCCAGCACCGCGCTGACGCTTTCAGTGGCAAAGCCGCCTCGTGGGCGGCGTGGGGTGGGGCTGGTGGCGCTGGTCAGTTATTGAACATCTTCAGCATTTTCGTCAGGGCCTTGGCCTGCTGCTTGACGTCTACCGTGACTAACTCGCCGTCGGTCTTGCAGATGACGAATTCGACCTCGGCCTGCTGGTCCTTTGCCTTCAGGATCTCGATCAGGTTTGCGATAGTGGTGCTCATGTGGTTCTCCAGGTAAGCGCCCCGTGGGGCGCGGGTTTGTTAGGCTGCGCGCGCTACAGCCTGCTCGATGGTTTTGGCGAGATTTTCGCGCAAGCGGATCGCCCCAGGATTGCGGCGTGCACGCTGGATTTCCAGCAATTCAGCACGGCTGGCGTGCACGATTTTGCGCGCTTCGTAGTATTTGGTGCCTTCCGCGTCTTTGCCGCTGAACACAACTGCTACGGCAGAGCTAACTTGTTCGTCGGTGTAGTTCATGATCTCTGCTCCTGTTCGTTAATCAAATCCGATGAAGTAATCATACCACGGTTCTGCAAGTAGTGTGTAGCATATTTGCGCAATACTTCGCACACGCGCAACACGTGTCTATTTCCGTGGTCACCGGCGATTTTGGTTACCGGCCATAATATATACCGCAAAATCAACAACTTAGCGGATACCACTCCGGTCACCGGCTGGTCACCGCCCCCGCCAGCCGCCACCACGTCCGGTTACCGGATACTTTTGCAGTACCGGCAAGTTACCACCTAAGTCATTGATTTTAAA
>WJFA01004060.1:0-11424 GCA_009870155.1 Pseudobourletiella spinata | reverse complement strand
ATTGTGTTAACGACCAAAATAACGAAAACAGTAAAAATTACTTACCAATTAATGCGAATTGAAATATTTGCAGTTCCACATGTCCATCCCGTTCACACCACCAACTCTTAAACTATGGCAAATCGACGCATCGCATTACTCAGATGCTACTGTATCCACTCCTCCTGACGACAAAACACACCACCAAAACGTTTCCATACTCCAAACACTATTACATGGATACATTGGTACCCGTATCTCACCCTTCCCCAATCATACACAAACACCATACTATATCCCCATGCGAGGCCCACGCAGTCAATTGTAGCAACCTTCTTACGTCGCACCCAACTTCATTATGCTGTGCTGACAGCTGGTCTCTCTTCAATGCGTCCAGCTCCCACCACAACAACAAGCCGCACTAAAAGCATTGATGTACAGGTATATTTAGTGAAAAGCCATCCTTTAACCCTTGACCTAGCCCGCCCCTGACCTCAGAAAAATCTAAAAAAACAACTCAATAAACCACGACGACTACCCAGAACCTCTGACCACAATTAAAAAATTCATAAAAAATTGTTACCTACCACCCGAAACATGCCCGTATATGGTCAGGTCTCAGTTTCTCTCCGTCTCTCTACCCCCCTACCATTCTTATTACCTGCTAATCGCAGGTAATAATTGTACTGAAGTACGTGTCAAGAGGAATCTCCCTAATTTGACCATCACTTTATCAAGCTTTACTATCCTTCTCTAATAAGTTGTGGGTTGTTCAAAGGATTATTTTCCCTACCACGTTATCTAAAAATACAGTAACATTAAAGTCTAAATTCAGCTAATATGTTTTCCTTCAGGCTGAGTTCATCCTGTAGCATTCTTTGTGGCCCCTGATGCGTTTAGCCCTTGCCTTGTTTCAATAACCACCCTCTGACTACAATCTGATGGAACTTTTTCCGGTGGTGATACCTCCTCATCAACTTCTTCATCAATATCAATCGTGCTTATTTTTAAAAACTGGATAGCTCTTCACATTTCACGTTTTAAAAGTTGCTCATAATTTTGACTTCGTGCACACAGTGCCACTTGACTGCAGTAATCCCAAACCTGAGCGCTGTGAGGGCATAAAACGGAGGGATGAAATGAAGTGATTCGTTTTCCAACGCCGTAACGGACATCTCCACCAACCTATGCCGCTAGCAGTAATGACATTACCATAAACTGGGTGGAGGATAAAATTGTTTAATGCTTTATGCCTCCATAATTTTTTCGTGGCGACACTCGTAAATGTATGTTTTATGAATGAATTATCTGTCATTTCAGTATTCTTTAGCACACCTTAAAATCAGGACTAAATCCGTCGTTTATCCTTAAGCTACAGCACTTCCCGGTTCAGCGGGCACACGACAACGTGCAAGTATTAAAGAGTAGATTCTCGTCGTATATATGTTAGTACTGCCCGCCGGGATTTTGATTTACTTCAAATAGTATACATGTTTGACTGGAGCAAATCTTTTCATAACCCTATGACTGTCCTATAAAATTTTCAAATCGAAAGCTTTAAACTAGATTTCCTAGCACTAACAACAACAGTACTGGAGTGTGGTATGAGGTAGGACTGCAGCAGGATCTTGTTTCCGCCAGTGCGCCTCCTCCATGCGTTTTTCGGAGGGGGGTTGTGTGTATCGCTCACATATACGAAACTTTAATTTGACTAAATGAAATCGATCCAGTTTTTACTATGCACATGCACAGACATGCTCTCATGCGTCGAGAGGTAGGGAGAGGGGAAGAAAGGGCTGAAAATTGTCCCATAACGACTTGAGATAAATGTACAAGCAAGTTTTCTATATGGAAGAGTGTGAGGAATAAATCTCTGTTATGTGCTCACTATATGAACACGTATCTAGGAGTATAAATTCTAAATCGGATCATTCCACATCGAAAACAACCTGACTACATGGAGGTAGGAGCCACCATTCAAAATTTTCTAATGGCATCATCACATAAAGGTGTGTACAGAATGATTTGGAGTTCTTGGAACACTGCTAGCTGCCCCCATAAAATCACCGTCATTTACTGGAGAAAATGGTACGATCCACATCCAGTGGTTTTCCCACACTGGACTGCGCTTTGAACAGAAGGACAACGTACTCACCATGTCACCATAAGCAATAATCTACAAACTTCCGTTAATGGCAGTTAAAATATCAAACTTTTCATCGACAAGCATGCATTGCTTTGAAAGAAGGGCTCTTTTGTGAGGCCGTGAGCTTTCACTGTGAGAGATGAGTGATAGAGCTATAGTGGCGGGAGAAGGACTTCACTGTAATGGCTATAGCAAATACAATTTTAGTTTTCCCGGAGGCTTTAGACAAAACTTGTCAATAATCGGGCCTCTTCAAACTTAGTTTCTGGATATGATAAGTACTAGAACATACAAGTTTCCAATTGTGGTCAAACTTCTTCCGTTTTGCTGTACATGTTACGTTCTTACATGATCGGCCGGCAGCATGACGGATAAAACTAGGAAAGCGAGTTTAATAAAAAACTGTACAAATGCTAAGCAACTGGTACCCAACCCTCACGCAATGCTTAGTGTACTAAGATAGACAATGCATATACTGGGAGCGCACCTTATGCGTACATAAAAATGTTTTCACACATAAAATTGCTTCAAAAATGGTTCCACAGCGAAACGCGTATAACTCATGAACGCGCGGGCCGATTGGAGTCATTTTTGTTTCAAAAGATAGAGAATTAAATTCTCTAGGAATGGTTATGGCATCTTGCGCACTTTCAGGTGCACGAATTTCAGGTTGAACTTCGTTTTGAAATTGTGGAAAAACTATTCCACTTTTGAAAAAATGACTAGATTCGGTTGACCCGTTGGTGAGTTGGGGCCGAATCGCCGTAGTACCACAAAATAATTCGTATTTCCCGCCAGAATGAACTGAGTGCTGAAGTGTGGCGCGGAATGGTAATTACTCGGTGGGAGGATCATATACTGACAAGGGGACGTGTTCAGGTGTCCGCGGCGCACAGTGCCGACACCCTATGCAAGCACCCAACGCAGCTCACCCACAAGGTTTACCTTTCTGAAAGTGGTACGTGCGGAGTCAGATTTGACCCTTTTGGAGGGTCATAAAGTCTGAGGTTGCAAAGAGAGTCATCATTAATACACACGGTGAGTCATGGGACAAAAACTGACTTCGAAACTTTTTTTACCTCAAGGCGGCGAAATTTTCAGAAACTGAAAAACATTGGTTTTTTAACTCTCAAAGTGGATAGTACCGAAATACAACAGCAAGGGGGGCCGTTTTCGAGCGCATTTTGAAAAATCACTCGAAATCCGAAATTGGAAAATCCTTATGGGATTTAACATGGGATTTTTCAGTTTGCACGTATCCCTTTGCAATTATTGACCCCGAAACTTTGTGATCCTCGGGTTGGGTCAAACTTGAGTTTCCGCACCTCTCACTTTTTGTGAGGTAATGTTTGTGAATACGCTCTGCGCTGCATAGGGTGTCGGCGCTGTTCGCCGCGGACACCTGAAAATGTCCCCTTGTGAGTAGAAGTCGAAAATCGAACACCATGATGCAGACACCCTTCCGGTTTGGTATGAAATAGCTCAAACCGTTATGCCCGTGTGTTCGCATAGGCTCCAGATGAAACAGTAATTTCGTATTGTGCGTAACAGTAATTACTTATCCAATTGACGTCCTCGGTTTGTTCATTAGTAGGTAAAACTATATCTTCGTTATTTTTATTATTATTACAGAACGGCTCAGGTCGCTGAGCACGAGTTTCCCAAGCAGGGACGACTTTACCAACAGATTTTGAAGCTTGGTTAGCATAACATAAGCCTAAGCCCAATTAGCTTTGTGCAAAAGTGCTTCAGGGGGTCCTCCTTCGGTACCACCATGTCATCTCAAAACACCTGTTACGCTCACGACTTTGTACTATAGCTCTTTGTCCACCTCTAAAGCAACGACGGTGTAACTACTGACGTCAGCTCTAAAGCATTATCTTTGTGGAGCCAATGATTGTGCAAAAATTTTCCAAAGATCAAAAAATTGTAAATGTTACACTTTTGAAAAAATTATTTTTGTTCATATGTTTTTCAAAAATCAATACAAACTAATTAATTAATCAACAGAATTAATTATTTTAACCATTTGAATTTCCGAAAAATTAAGTATTTAAATTTCTGAGCAAGGATTCATGGCTTTTTACAAATCAAGTGTATAGTTATTTTTCCGCTCAGTCAATCATGGAACGACGGAAAAGTTAAATCTTATTCTTCCGAAAATCAATGTTTGGGTAAATTATTTCAAAATATTTCTAAGCTCAACGTTTTAAGTAGTTTATTTTTTAAACAAAAGCATACACAAATAAATTTAAAAAGATCGTTTTTTGGAAATTTGTTGGATTTGCCGTAATATAGATTATTTTGAAAAATGAGACGCATACTCTTGGGGAGAGGGGTACTTTTGGGAGCATTAAAATCCGTATGGAAAATCCAATGCGAAATTTCCAAGAAACGATGCACGTGCTAAATTAATTCCACAACAATTGCAGTAAGCTATCTTTGTCTCCTAGAACCATAAATTTGGATATCCTCTGCCGATATTCGGAAAACTGACGTTTCGGTCGACTCACAATTCGGTAAATTTACGCTTGGCTAAACAGACGATTTCGGTAAACTGGATTCGCAGAATAGTCGTACCTTTATGATTTGGTGACCTCTCTTTCGATGAAGTAGACATTCAATAAAGAGGCTCATAACCCATAAACTCTCGTCGCACAGCAAGGGAACAGGAGTGGTTAACATTCGTAAAATACGGTGGTTTAAGTTAGCAATTGAACTGCTACGACATGGGAAACAATGCCAAATAATGTTTCTCATTATGTATATTATGTAAAATGCAATGGAATGAATTTATTTTGGATGCAGCCTGTGGCTGTCAGTTAATGGTCTTAGAAATCAGGACAAGCGTAGTGATTTCATCCTTCCCGCCCTGGTTGCTCTCACTTTAACTAATGAGTCGCTCTGTGCTACTGCGGATCCCTTCCGTTTACGAAGAAAAGTTATCAACCCGGGGAACGGGAATACCCGGGCACATGAATACATTTATGACTGTGAAATGCTAGTAGTAGTCCAGCTTGTAGTCATAATGTGCCCCCCCTCTCTCTGCGGGTGTGTTAGCTACTGCTGTGCATGAAGTCTAGGAGGGCCCCATGGTGCACACGGGTACAACGTGCTAAGCGTAAAGTAAGTGAAACTATGCTTGGAAAGATGGATGGCGGGAAGGGAAAAAGAAGGAGGAAATCCTTAAAGGCATCTGCACATAAGCATGAAATATGAGACAAAGAGAGCCGTTTGAGGTTTCACTTCAACTCCAACTTGACGACTTTCAAAAAATTCAACCAGGTTTTTCCCATCTTATTTTCACCAGAGGCTAATAAATCTCACTTAGGGCTATCTAGCCAAGTATCCCATTACGTTAATGGCACACGCTCTTTGTAAACACTATTTCAGGTTATTCGAAAATCGCACATGAGTACCCCGGTCCGTGTCGGTTCCCAAACATTTTTCCAGCAACCTCCTCTGCCCTGTCACATAGTACAAAAAATCAATGGTGTCGTTTTCTTCCACCAATAGTCTCTTCACCGCTCCAGTTTCATATTTGTGCTTCCTTCAACTGAAGATCACCAAAATTACAATTTCGCGTGTGTGCCTGGCTAATCTCAGAGCATCCTGGGGTCATTGAGATTTTTCGCAAAGAACGAGCACTGTCATGTCCTAGGAATTCCTAGATGGAAGGGAAAATACCTGGAAACCTGATCTAACACACGAGGAATATTACAACAGGAGTAGAGTGGTCCGGAAGGAGCTTGAGATTTTAGCTTGGAAGATTTTGTTTTCCCTCTATCAATAGATAAACTAGCTTGAAATTCATTGACACTTCCGAGGTTCATCTGGTGAAATTTGAAATGCTGTGTATTATGTGTAGCACCTACATCACATAAATATCGAAGTGGCGGAAGGAGCCAGAAATGGGAAAGAATGTTAGTAGAACAAATTTAACTAGCTAGTAATGCTTGTTAACTCTTCAAGCAATATCCCACTGGAACTAGTCTATCGCATGGAGGTGTGTCAATCTGTAATCAAACATTAGGACCAACATGAGTAATTTTTTTATTACATCTACAGGGTGTACCAAAATAGTGCACCGATTTTTTTACACTCCAGTACATGGACGCGTGATCCCAGATCAACGCTTGTAATCATAACAAAGGCCTGTGGCTTTGATTTTACTGACATTGGTGCCAAACATGGACCAACGCCACAAGCCAAAGAATTAGGCTTCGTGCAAAAATTACGCAACCCCAAAAATTGAAAATATGACCCATGACCCACCACCTTTGATTTTTGATTTTTGCAATCGAATCTTGGTGAAGTCATTGCACATTGCACAATGTCTACCAACGCCAAAATCCCAATAAGAAAAATCGAGCTTTGGATTTGGAAAAAACATTTTAATTTTTTTTCAGCGCGAAGCCATGCCAGGCGCAAGAACGTTTGACACTTTCCTATGTTTTAGACATCTGCATGCGATGGTACTAGTTCCGGTGAGACATCGCTTCAAGCGATGTCAGTTAACAAGCATTACTCGTAAGAGTCAGGCGCAGGAAAATCGCGCAGACGTTTCGCGGCAACTCCTTGTCAGGAGCTCAGGTTTGTCCACGCATGTTACCTGTACTCTGGAGTAGGTGTATATATAGTGTAATATCCTCACCATATCAACTTTCACTTCAAATTTTCAGCTGAAACCTATTCGAGGATTTGCAGTTCACGATCAAAATGTTGGTAATACTATGAACCACGATAATTATGCCTTGACCAGTCCATACTGATCATCAAATCCCCTGTTCTCTCGTCAATCCTAAAGGTTGTGATGATCTTTCCAAGCCCTCTCAACTCAACAATGCTATATTGTAGTTGAATTCCATCTACAATTCGAGGTTGCCAACAAGCCAGTGAGTAATGCACACATTCCAGCCCAAGCCCATAGAGTTTATATGCGACACATGGAAATCTAAAATTTGTGTGCTTGAAAACAATGAGGAGAGATTTTTAGAAACATAAACCCTAATTCCTTCACTGCTATCATTATAAACCATCATTCTGAAGACACTGCAGGAAAGACTATCTGCATAGCACTCTGTTGTCATCCTGTCCATAAAACATGCAGAAATGCGCGGTGGCTAGAAGTGTAAAGCTACAAAGCCTGGGAACTGGAACGGGAAGGGAGCCATACATAGCATATCTGCAGAGAGCGGAAATTCAGCTGGATGGGAGTAGCAAATGGGCTTGTTTTAGGGAGGAAGGCACCCTTTCTTCTTCTCGTTCTATGACAGCCAGTACGAATTTCCTTCTGTATCCGACAAGGAAACTCAGTCTGTTTCCTCATTCAGGATTATTTCCTTAACTTGACATTTTCTGATATCCTCTAACCCAATGCCGGTGAAATAAATGTCCAGCTTGACTCACTCTGCTCTACAGTATGTATAAACATACAAACACACTATTCCTCTGAATCAAAAATAGGGTTCCTACCCTCCATATTGGGGATATGTAATTTGATGTTGTGAGGGGGAAACTGTATCAATGAATATCAACTCCGCGAGGGTCCATTCCGCTCGTGTAAGAACATCTGGCGAAAGAGTTGTAAGAAAACTATTGTTGTTCTTTCTCTTGTTCTTGCCCTATCCCCCTATAAATAGTTATCGTACAGGAGGATGCTGGGCACTAAAATCATGCTGTTACTTTCCCACTCGCTCTCTCTCGATACACATTTTTTCACGAGCAAGTTGTTACGATATTAATTAAAAAGCAGAAACGCTTGGATAAAACTCTGATACGATGGTGGGAAGGGAGGAGTAGAACAGTTAGATGTGCTCAGAAAAGTTTACCCTTAAATAATCACGCGGGAACACGGACAGATGCATACAGGAACAAATGATGGGAGGTGCAATGCTCTTATGAATTAATCTGTGACGGCTGATATCTCCACTCTCCAAGTGACTCGACGCGGGTGTGGAGAATGCTATGGAACGGGATGGCTGGATTGAGCTCTAACACCATCCTCGTATGTAGAACGGATAACGCAAGGTGAGGCGGGAAAAATCAGCGCAATGACTATGATGATGGTAAAATAAAATCCGTGGCTCCCTCGTTAATTGCTTAACTTAGTCTTTTTATTGACTTCTCAAGTTACAATTTTTCACAAGTTTTCTCATCATCTGTCGTCAACAAATCGCTGAAGTTCATATTTTCTCCCTTTTCTCCCCCTCGTCTCCTTTTCACCAGGGTGTGCCGACTTCCGCAACTTATTAACTCTTGGCATGGTAAGCTTTTCAAATTCACCTTCTCAAGTGAACCCATTCAACCATTATTTTCTAATGAAGACGAGGGCGACAATGAAACTAATTTTTTTCTTCTGTACCAACTCTAAATTACTTACCGCCTCCTGTGCCGGTACTACATCTCTCGCTATGATTTCGACTTCGAAGCTTGTTACATGGCAGAGCTGAGAATTAGCCCGACCACGTGGCATCGGAGGTATATTACTTCTCTGAACATGGTTAATCCTTCACATAATCCCAGAGTTTCTTCATTTGCTGGCACAGGTTCTTTTTCAAAATCACATCAATTCTTCCTGTCTGACTTTTCATTCCCAAGATTACCTTGCTCAATTTGGAAGCTGACACAAAGAAGAAGAATATTTTCTCGAGAGAGTATTTGTTCTCCTACCGTAATGGTGAGCCATGTGATGGTTATGCTGGGAACTTCTTTTGCTCATGTCTTCGTTGAATTCCTCGGGTTGGTTAGGAAATTAACTCGAAAACTTGTTTTATACAACATAATTTGAGGAGTAAATGTATCCATAAATGTATTTATAAAAGTAACAGCATCTCCGATTCATCTTGCTAACCCCGGTCGTAATTTACTCTCGCAAGGGGACATTCTCAGGTGTCCGCGGCGAACAGCACCGCACTGACACCCCATGCAGCGCAGAGCTTATCCATAAAGATTACCTCTGGCAAAGCAGTAGGTGCGGAAACTCAAGTTTGACCCAACCAGGGGGTCACAAAGTTTTGGGGTCAAACTGCGCAAGGGTATACGTGCAAACTGAAAAATCCCATGTTAAATCCCATAATGATTTTCTAATTTTGGATTTCGAGTGATTTTTGAGAATCCGCTCAAAAACGGCTCTACTGCTGTTGTATTTGGGCGTTATTCACTTTCAGAGTTAACCAAACCAATATTTTTCCTTTTTCTGAAAATTTCACCGCCTTGAGGTAAAAAAAGTTTCGAAGTTCCCATGACTTACCGTGTGCACTAATATAATGGAGACTCACTCGAAATGCAAAACTGGAAAATCCTTATGGGATTTAACATGGGATTTTTCAGTTTGCACGTATACCCCCTTTGCAACTATTGACCTCAGACTCCTGAAAACGTCCCCTTTTCAGACTGTTTTGCGATGACCAATAAGCTAATGCACATGTAGCCGCTATGTCAAATTCCAAATGTTGGGTTCAGTTATGCCACTAATCCGTTAGTTACATGGTATTTTCATGTGTAAATATCTGGACGACACTGCTTCGACTTCAAGAAATTCGGCTACTACTGTTTGTGAATTTGGCGTAACAATATTTAAGTGAACTCCATGTCCCTCAATAGGACGGTAAGGTAGGTGTATAAGTCGGACCAATTCGGGCTTATGGGACATACGACCTACGGGCTTTTTCGAGAGCTAAGTGACAAGAACAATCCGCTCTTTTGGTTTTTAAAATTATGGGTCATGTGAGAATGAGACCTCCGATGACCCAACCTTCAGAAAATTACATGACATTTAGACCCTACATATGAACCACCCTTGTCTTTAGCTCTGGAAAATGTCCAAATTGATTGCTGTGTGTCAAATCCTTTGGCCTATGCTTGGATTTGAAGACGTTGGATTTGTGCTGGACTGTCTTGCAGACATTTACGCCGTTTACGCCCATGTTAAAACACCCACAAAAATCGTTTTTCGGTTCCTATTTTCAAACTAGCCCGGCGATTTCAGCAATATTTTAGGAGATGTAAACCCAAAGATTCAGCTTCAATTTGAGCCATCGTTTGTAGTCCTCGGTTGAGTTGGTTGGATTTTTTCCCGAAACAAATCGAATACATCATTTTGGGACACACAGTAGTACATGGAGGATTCTCGACCACACATGTTATGTGAGAGGAGGATCGGAGCTGACGCACTACGGAATGTAAATTGCCTAATAATTGAATCATGAACCCATTAGAACGGCACAAAGGTGCACTTAATGAGAGCCACCAATCGGATGCGAGTAAGCCTTTCCTTATCACTCCTAGGATCTATATTCGAGGGCAAACGAGGGGAATAACTGGACCATGACGAAAGGTTCCACCTCCAACTGCTTACGAAGCTGCATGCCTCCCAAGATGAGCTCTCTACCCAGTTAACAAATGGGTGAAAATTATGAAAAGGAAAACGTGAGTGATGATCAGAATTTACCAGATTGCTCCCAATCATCTTTCCCAAGAATTTACATCGAATCTGGGCTCAGAGTACTGAAAAATGTGTCTTGCCAAATGACAGAGCTGGATATCAGCATCTGATTTATCCTTGAAGGTCGTGATGGGGTCTGATGCAGAAATTGGTAGCCTTAGCAGCGGGAGAAGTGATCACCACATTCCCCCAAAGCTTAAGCATCAGCTGCGTATGGAAAACGGTTGTCTAAATCCCTACCTTCGCATTCATAATAGTAAACACTCGTCTGTTCATGTATGCTCAATGTGACCATGTCACATGTAGCTGGGTGTGCTTATGTGTGCAACCATCTGTTCCAACGTGACTATCAAATACGCTTCGTTTCTAAGATTTTTGCCTAACCTCTGCATTTTCAGCATAGAAGGTGGTGTCTGAGTGATTCCATCGTCCGTGTAAGATATGTTTTTCACCGCAGAAACTATTTGGGGGGGGGGTTGAGAAAAAGCTTGCTGTGTACGGTGGCAGCACATGCTCTAAGTTTGGACACATGCTGGTATACGCGTAACTTGTCCGAAGTCGAGTATGGATCGATGAGTTGTCATTCTTGATCACAACGGGAAAATTGTTCTTTTATAAGACCCCCTGTGCGTTCATGAGGTAAGCGGTATCAGAGCAATGTCGTGCTGCCAAAACTTTCCATTGTTTCTACCACAAACCTGTAGTGTCTAATGCAAACACGGAAGTTAAGACTCCCTGTTTCTACAGGGTGTCTCATAATGATAGGTCACATTGCTTTTCGCTCTAGAGTCTAAACAGTTCAACACATAACAATGATTTAAGTATCAATCCAAAGCTGAGGGTTTAAGATTTT
>WJFA01004059.1:0-11427 GCA_009870155.1 Pseudobourletiella spinata | reverse complement strand
CTCTGCACTATGCCATGGGCATAGAGAAAGTCGAAAAGATGACCAGAATTCTAGGTAAAGTGATGAATTCAATTCAACACGTCATGTCCTCACATTACTTAATTTTTTCAAATATTCTTTACTTGGACCGTGAAGCTAACGAATGTTTATCACGCGGTAATTTCGAGTGTAAATGAGTGTAAAACTATTTGAAAAAACCAAATGTTGTAAAACTGCATCTTCATTCAGTAAACTCTGACTGATGTTATCATTTGCAGTGAGAATGGGAGCCAAGCGAGTTCTCAAGGACATTGTGAGTGGGGTCAATTAATTTATGTTACAGCTACAGATAATCATGATGTGACAGTTTTCATTTATCGACTATTCTCAACATGTTTTTAATGATTTTCAGAGAGGGCGACAGCCAAGTTATTATTTTATCAACCGGGAGGAAATTGCCGAACTCCAAGACGAGGAAAAGTCTTAAGTATGTTGATTACTGCCAGCTATCCATGACTTTCGTGTGGACAGCATTCTTATAAATTCATAATATGTTTGCGGAGAGTCTGACTTTAGTCTTGGAAACGTTAGAAAATTGACTGCTCGTAATGTTTTATTTGTAGTGCGTGATGCAATGCTGGCATTAAGCAACTTCTTGTGAGCGTGGATACTGGGAATCCTGGTCTAAAAGTGCTGAAAATGAAAATCATGAATTCTAGTAACGATTCTTTCCAAACTTCTCATGTTGTAATGGAATAAACACAGTGAGACATTATTTTATCCAAATACCTAATGAATTTCAAATTTTTTGAAATTTTCACCAATGACTCCTTTGCAAGTCGACGTTAAATTTTGTGCAAAGAATGGTTACTGATCGGTGATATTTTAGCCTTTTTAGTGGTTGACTCCGTCATTTGTGAGGCTAAGATGCACATTTCCAATTACGGCAGTCATTCAGGTCTCAGAAGGATCTGATTACATTCGGATCCATGCGATGGTGTAACCTGGAATTTCATGCCAACAAGTTTTGTATTTACACTAGAAATTGTCATAAAATCGAAAAATGAGTGCTAAATGCTCTTGCCTACTGTAGCTTTCTATCGTCTACTCTGGAGTAAAAAGTTGTATGTGCCCATGGCTGGAACAAATAAAATGTAAAATGTGTGAATTAATGGATTCACACATTCTGAAACATTACAAATTAAAACGACTTCCCACGTAGCATCAATCACGAAATAGTAAAATCTGTGAAATGAATCAACAATGCTGTTGGTATTCCCATTGATGAAGTTCTCACACTAACATCGTGGTAGTTATGGAGGCAACCACAAGTTAAGGGTGTCCCAAAATGACGTAATCGATTTGTTTAGGGAGTAAAATTCGAACCACTCAAGATAAACGATGGCTCCAATTAAAGCTGAGTCTTTAGGATTACATCTCCTAAAATATCGCGAACGCTAGTTTAGAAATAAAAACTGAAAAACGGTTTTTGGGGGGTGTTTTAACACAGGCGTAAACGGCAACTGCAAATCCATCCCCAGGCCAAACGACCTAAACACATTCATCATTTTGGAACTTTTGGAGAGCTACAAACAAGGGTAATTCATTTGTAGGGTTAAAATGTCATGTCGAAATTTTCCGACGGTCGGGTCATCGGAAGTTGCATTCTCAGAAGACCACAATTTTCAAAAAAACAGTGGATTGCCCAATCCCAAGTCAAGCTAGAGTGATGGCAGCTGTTGCATACTAAGATATCTACTTAAATGAGCTCTGTAGGGTATAATTGCGGTTTCGACTCTTTGCGCCGCGGAAATATACAGAAGGCGCCCTCGATAGTAAAACCTGTACGCGAAATTCAAGCCTAGATTCGGGAGACTGTTCTCAGTGAGGGATAATCGCCTTAGAAATTCCAAGGGTCTGGCTTCAAAATATGTCATACTTCCATCCCGGGTTGCAACTTGCAACGGCCCTACCTCTTGAAAGAATTGCCCTGCGCTGGGAAAATAACTGAACCTAATGTATTGTATGCAAAAGATGGGCATTTGAATAGCCTTGCCTATAGCCTTCCTGCAAAAATTTCGACGTGATCTAGCAAGCCTTTCAGGCGCCTCACAAAAATAGCCTGCCTATAATTTTATAAAACATTTATCCTGCCTGTGGGCTGCTCAACTACCTATTGCCTGCCTACTGCCTGCCCTTTGGCTTTTAGAGTGCCTGCTGGCTGTACCCCAACTTTGGCCTACACAATGATGCACAATACCGGCGCAAGCAACTTTAAATTCTGATATATCATATCATAATTATTAAAATAATTTTAACATTTAATACTGAATTCCACAAGGAAATTTAACAAAAGATTTAATTATTGTGCGTGTTTGCTGCAATACCATGTCACCATCAGAATTTTGGGCACGCTGATGAAACGACAGAGCGCGAGCGAATAGGGGTCATGCACAAATGGTGTGCTGACTTTTAGCGTCTAGAATCCACCCTTGTTTCTACATCAGAATGCACGGGGGTATACGGATGCGCAACACATATGCGGGTGGTTTCTTCAGTTAGAGATTAATAGAGCGGTTTGCTCAGCAGCCACGCGGGTGCCCCCCACAACAGGCATACCTTTGTGCTTGTCCACCCTAATGCCTGTCGTCAAACATTGAGCCTGCCTTGCCTATTGCCTGTATTGTAGGCTGCTCTAACCGCCCGCCTGCTGCCTGTTGCACTTTTCGTGAAAAAAGCTTGCCTATCCTGCTGCCTAGCTTATATTTTAGCCTGCAGACAGGCTAGGCTGCCCATGTTTGGTATGCATCATATTTGGAGGCGCGGGAATATTCTCCAGGATGACAAGTCGAGTTTTGGATGAGACAGGGTCAATTTTTGAATTACGAATGTTGAGTTCCAGCTAAGGTTGAGGTACCGGTGTTATAAAAATTTCCAGGGGCTAAAAAAACTGGACAGTGTGTGACACTTATGATAGAGTTTTTTTGTGAATCACGAATGTTGAGTTCCAGCTAAGGTTGAGGTACCGGTGTTATAAAAATTTCCAGGGGCTAAAAAAACTGGACAGTGTGTGACACTTATGATAGAGTTTTTTTGACTTGGGCTTGTCAGCTTGGAGAATGTTTCCTTCAGTTCAAGTATGTAACGCACTCTGGTGTTAAGAAATTTTTGAATGTTCAATCTCAAAAGTCGGCTATTTTAAGACGAAGCTTGGTTTGCCTGAACCTTGGGTTTCTTCGTTTCTTGATCTATAGAAAAAGGATACGGGTTATTTCATAGCAATCCGGAAGGGTTTGTGCGCCAAGGTGCTCGATTTTCGAATACCTCGCAGTATATGATCCTCCCACCGAGTAATTTACATTCCGCCTTGTGGTTCAGACGTTGGTCCACTTGAAATATTTTAAGGGCCTACGGCGAAAAACGCATAGGTTCCGTACGCGTAAGGCGATTTGAGCCACGATTGTTTTAAAAGTATGTAAGGTGAGTTTCTCTATACCACACCCTACGTGCGGGGTATTGAAATAATAATTGAACTTGAAAAGTGACTGATCGCAGTATTTCTAATGCTATATATTTAATAACATAAAGCATCATACATTTTCATGTCCTACAATACAGCATGTATGAAATTCGAAGTTATTTTGGAAGGGAGGGTGAGTGAGCCAACAGAGACTCCAGCTAGTATGTAAGGTGAGTTTCTCTATACCACACCCTACGTGCGGGGTATTGAAATAATAATTGAACTTGAGAAGTGACTGATCGCAGTATTTCTAATGCTATATATTTAATAACAATAACATAAAGCATCATACATTTTCATGTCCTACAATACAGCATGTATGAAATTCGAAGTTATTTTGGAAGGGAGGGTGAGTAAGCCAACATAGACTCCAGCGTTTCGAAAATCGAGCATGATGGTGCAAAAATCCTTTCGGATTGCTGTGAACTAAGCAATGCTTTGAAAAATCGCATTGACAAATGCGAATACGAATAAGAAATACATGTATTTCTGTATTTGTATTTGCCATTGACCAGCTTTTGTACTTGTATTTCTACATTTGTATTTGACATTGACCAGCTCATAAAATTGCATTTCTATGTTTCTATTTGTTATTTTTACAGGAAGGGTATTTGTATTCGGGGAAAACTGCCCTTTTTCTTTGAAAAATACCATTGTAAAATACAAATTTAAATGAGAAATATGATTAAAAAATACACGTATTTCTGTATTTGTATTTGCCATTGATCAGCTTAAGCATTCGTATTTGTATATTTGTATTTGTCAATGATGGGCTTAAGTACTTGTATTTGTCAATGATGGTCTCAAGTACTTAGTATTTCTGTATTTGTATTTGCCATTGATCAGCTTAAGCATTCGTATTTGTATATTTGTATTTGTCAATGATGGGCTTAAGTACTTGTATTTGTCAATGATGGTCTCAAGTACTTGTGTTTCTGTGTTTGCATTTTTCAATGTTGGGCTTAAGTATTCGTATTTCTGTATTTGTATTTGCCAATGGCAGGTATTTTTCAAAGCACTGGAACTAACCCTACATACAAGCAGCATAAAAACAGCTACATGTTGAAGGCACGTCAACCTATAGGGATCCTCTGCTGTGCACAGCCCGGGCAGTTTTGAACTTCATCAGATGGCAGGCAACGCATTTCAAACTTTTCGTCATTTGAAGAACAAAAACAATGACAGCAAGTAAGAGCCCTTCTTCACCATGTTTAATGACAAAACCCACATACTGTCATTTAAATCAAACTTCATTCCTAAGTCTCCGTAAGTCTAATTTTCGCTCAGAGATCAACGGGTAGGTTGCAGTGGTTTTGGTGGGAAGGTGATTTTCGGAAGTTGCCAACACCGCTATTGAGGCTGAAATTTAGCTTATTTAAACGGAAGGAAACCGAGTATCTGGAAGGATTTCAAGATGACGAAAACGGCAAGTGTGAAAGAAAGTGGTAAGTACCTCGGTTTGGGGTAGCCACCTAGGCTCTAACCGTCTTAAATTCTTGCTGGACGAGGGAGGCTAGTGTAACGTATTATGTAACGTGGTTTGTGCAATAGAATAAAATCATATTTGTAGTTTCAGCTACAATTAGGCAAGCTACTAATGCTTTAAATTTTAAATGTTTGAACTGCAGGATAATAACAGCGTATTATTACCAAAGCTCTCCTGTTCCACAAGAATGACATCCAACCAGGCTTGGACGATTCATGATGATGAACCGAGCGCTTTATTTCCCTTATAGCCCAGTAGAATGTCTGGGTACCCTGCAAAATTTCTGGTGATGAAAATGATCATTCTGAAAATGTCAGCGTTGTGCAGGTAAGAACGACTTTCCCGTCTTAGAAAAGTAACACTTAGCCTCGTGCAAGTGTTCCTTGTAAGTGCTTTACTGTTGTGAATGTTATACTGTGTACGTCTAATTAAGTAAATGGGGGGATAGATCACTCTTAATAATTAATAATAATAGTGCTTAATCAGTTTTTTATTATTACATATGAATGAAACATCACTATCTCGTCATTTTGCACTGGTAAACTCAATAGCGTTGGAGGTTCGAATGCTTCTTCTATAAGAAGCTGTAGATGATTGATGACTTGATCCTAAATCTCGGTTTTTATTTTAATAACGTAGCGATGGTGGATCGGTGACTCAAAATGTGGGTTTGGATTCAAAATCTCAGGTTCGACAAGTGCTACATATGCCATAAAGTTGACGGTACATACAATTGACTCCACGCCTGACCGTATGGTGTCCAATTAGATGGTCTACATGTTGAGTAAGTTGTAATCCGGAAAGGTATTTTGATTTCATCTTGTTGAAAATTTTTGTATAATTTTATATGGTTTTGTATTTTCAGTGGATTGTTTGCAGAATAGAAACAGAAGTCGGTTTTAACTTCTTTTGTTAGAGGTATTTCGTGTTACGCGATACTACCGGATCCGCAATTTCAGTGTGTAACAACTACGTACGGAAGTTGTCCGTTAGCTTGTAGTTCTGAAAATGCACAAATGGAATGATGGTTCAGTAACACCTTCCAATTTTTTCGCTGGACTCTTCCAAGGTATTTGAGAAAAGACTTGTTGGAGGATTTTTAATGTTTTCAACGCTAAACGCTTTTAGAAGCTCATGTCCTAGTGTTTTTATTCTATGAGTAGAGCAAAAGTGCAGAACTGAGTCGTGCGTGGGAAATACCTAATCAACCATCTGTTTTGGTGTGTGAAATCCACATAGCAGTAAGAAATGCAGTTTCCGATTTTTAGTTGATTGGAGCAGAGCTTATTTCTTATCTCGCGACGACTTTTATCACGTAATTTCCAAAGAATCGGAAGTTACGTGATACTGATGATTGCTAATTTGCATAAGCATTATTGGCAGCTAGTTAAAAGTCTTTTTACTTTGCGCAGAGCTGCAAGAACCATGATGAAGAAGGATCGCCAAATTCCACCTACTTCGTATTAACTGCATCGGAATTAGCAGTGTCCGGTGCCTCCTAGTCAAAAGGGAAAGGCAAGACAATGTAGCGTTTATCCGGGATGCGCAAATAACTGGCATGATGCAAGGATACTTTGTGATATTATCTTCTGGTTTCATATGTTTCAAATGGAGTAACGAATTTTATTTTAAATTCTGAAGGAAAATTGGTACAAAAGTATTTCGAAATTTATAACTTGTGCTTTTGTACGCTGGAAAATTTCGTGGCTTTGAATCAAAATCTACAGTGAGCGTTGCAAATAAGGGATCAAGTAGTAATATATCATGAACTTAAGTTTTGCCTTATGTGAAATATTAGTTCGTTTTAGTCACTCAAACTCAATACCTCTGTCTCATGTAGGGGGAAACTTGCTTATACTTTTGTTACTGTGTTTTTTGGATTATTATCGATAATTATTCGAGTAAAATATCATTGCCGATAACCCTGCTGTGGCTTACCAAAAGTATTTCAGTAGAGCACCGAAGTACATTTGCTCTGATGAAGAGTTTATCAGTCATTGCATTGGATACTTGGAAGGATTTCTGAAATGAAGATTTTCTNCTGATGAAGAGTTTATCAGTCATTGCATTGGATACTTGGAAGGATTTCTGAAATGAAGATTTTCTAGAGAAATGTAAGACAGATTCGTATACATAAATACCTTTGAATAGAATATTCAATTGAATGCAATCAGCGTTTCAATCAAGTCGGATGTCTGTCACAATTGCATTGAGTATCAAGTGCAATTGCAGTTTAAGCTGTGTAAAATAAGCAAGACGTTGTGAAGGAAAGTGCTCCCCCTCCCCTTGATTAACAGAATGTTGAGTGTAATCATTAACGTACTTGTCATGAATAACATACCCAGTTGTCTCATAGTTCAATCGTGGGATGGAGGAAGGTGTTCTAGGCAGAGTAAGGAGTGTGCTTTGTGGCACAAAGGTACCAAGAAAATAATATATTTATTTCATATTTGACGGTGAGATCTGTGGCAGACTCACTATACCATGTAAGATGGAGGTATCAGTCAAATGCACCCCGTCCGACACCAACACGCTGAAATTAATAGGGTAACGCCGTAGCCGTAGACCGTGGTCCTTTGGGGTGTTAATCCACAAAAACTTCTGGGGCACAGAATTGAATTAGATAGGGGATTTCTTGCTTTGATTATTAGGTACATAAGCCAGTGGTGAACTGGAATGCTCGGAGTTTCGATTCCAACATCACTATCGAATTTCATTGCGTTCCGTCACTTCAGATCATCTTTACAAAGTTGCAGGGACAAGCACAGAGTAAAATGACATTTATCAGTTTATTTTAAGCGACAGCTGGAGCAATGAAGCAAATATTACAGGATTGAGAGTAGCGATTAAAAATGTTGAACTCTCCTGGCCACAACAACAGGATTAGCCTCCTTGAGCACACGCTTACCCTCAGCCTTGTAATCAAACGTACATTGGTGTGCTTCAGCGTTCCGATGTGTTGGACAAAACACTAGTCCGCATCTGCACTGGAAGTTGGTGGTCGGACCCAATTTTTTCTTGCATTCAGCGCACCTTATCTTTTTCTTCCTTGCCGTCACTACATAATACGAGAATATCCTACAAATTTCGCCGGGCCAATTCTAATCATGCATAAATTAACGACGCGGAATTACTTGGTCTAGACTTGGCAGAAACTGGACGACTTTTCTCAGTTAGTAAAATAGCAGGGCGAAGGATAACGCTCGGCAGTAAACGATGTCCTGCTTCCCTGCGCGCACAGATTGAAAAGGAAATTGTTTTCGCAAAAATTGTAGGCTCTGAGGCCGAAAAGTACGCGATATTCATGAGTGGAACTAAGTGAACTTGCTGAATGTGAACATTGAGAGCTTTGAGTTAGGAAATGGAAACAGGTGCAACTTTTGTTTCTCTAAAACAGAAAATATACTCACGTCTCCTCCCTAATTTTCGCTCGAACGTATTTCGCTAACTGCTGTGGCGTGTACGGTGGTTGGCCAGGGTACATCCTACTCTTGGACTGAATTTCCGCTCGAATTTTCCGCACCGTACTTTTAGGTGTTTTTGGAGGCTTCTGTCACGAAAAAAAACGAAAATTATGTACTGTGAGGGTCATTTCCTCCATTGTTTCCATTTAACGCCTGATATGATATAAACCTGTCATATGTTTGGTCCAACGAACGTGTGAAAAAGACTGTTCCTTACTTAATGCGAGAGTTTAGTAAGCCATTATACCTGATCCGACATCCGGCCTTTGAGTCCTTGCAATTTTCTCATCATGCTTACGTTTTCCTTCACACGGTCCGTCAGCTCGCCCCCTCCGCCCGTGTTTTTGCTCACACCCTGGTCTTCCACGTGGTCCACATGAAGGACAATTGTCTTACTACCAGTCTGGTAAATCAGAATTCGTCCGCTCGGTGGCTCAATTCCATCCAAATCCGGCTCCAGGCCAATCCCAGAGAAACCGGCACACTCATCCTGACAGTCCTGATCATCATCCATCCACTCCCTTGTTATCGGCCTACCAATAGGTGGTAAGTGAACTCTGCAAGTTGAAACTGAGCCGTTAAATCATGACCATGTTGTGTAAAGCCGCAATATCCTCACATCATGGATTCAGGGTCAGTGTAGCTAAATCAGGAAGCTTAAAACGGAACCCAAGCAGTATAATGGCTGTGACGTTGTTTCTTTAATGAGCAATTACAATTTTCATTACTGCGTCTGCAAACTTCATGTTGGACTACAATAGGGTGAGTAATTGGTGATATATGATGTAGGAATAGGGACACTGTTACTGAGCAATGATCGTATATATGAAAATGACCAATACCTCTTGGTAGCCACGGGTCCTCCTCTCATTGAAACGACAAGTTTAACGCGTGACCCTTCGGAAATTCCCAAGGAACCCATAGTTTCTTCATCGTGCAGCTCACGCGAGTCATTGATAAGATGAAACTGTCGGTGGCTCAGCCCTTAAAAGTCATTATAATAGGGAGGAAAACGAGGACGTGTTTGATCTTGAGAAATTCCGTGAATAAATTTGAAGGTACTTTTGTTGACGTTCTTTTTAAGTATATATGCGTAGTACTGTCGGTCTACTACCCACACGTACACACAAATAGACTTACCTTCCTGAAAGGCGATCCTGGCCTTGATGTTTTCCACAGTGTCAACGGGTCGGGCGACGACCTCGAAAGTGTACCCTGTCAGCGTGTCAACCCGGAGAAGGAACGGTGTAAATTCCATCGTCAAAAAATTAGGGGACAAAAAATTTGAAAAAATATCCCAGGTCGGCCCGACGGGGACACGCAGCACTTTGACCGAATTATTTTCGGCTCAGTTTACATGTCTAAGCCTTCTGTTGACACCCACCACATTAACAAGGCCCATGACAACGATCAATCGATAGATCGTGCAGGTGGTGGAGGTACCATCATCGTCATCATCGTTATTACATTTGGTGGCGCTCACCTACCTCACTCACTCCGCGTGCCATAGACGTATAATAGTCACGTAAAATATGAGGCAGTCTCATCTCCACTGCACTGTCCGTAGCAGCACACTCAATCATATGCTAACGATAGCGAAACGGTGGTCAACACTGCCTCAGTTATGGACGGAAAAGGAGCGACCTTTGGCGGAAAGGCTGTAGTTTATCCTAATTATAAGTGCAATTTTCCCACACATAGACAGTGTATTTGGTTATATAAGAGGTCAGCTGGAGTAAAGGCGCTCACGATGACGACTGGCGACCTTAGGTGGACGAGGTCTACCGGAAGGCGGAAACTGGTAGGCTATGGGAATAATACCAAGCTATATAAAGTTGATGTGGACCGTCCTGTACCATCATTCCGTCCACCAGTGCTCGTCCATCAACTTCCAGCATCAGCTTAATTGTAATGGAGCTCATTCTAGTGTGCCTTCTGGCCTTCGCCTCTTACCAGGCTCAGGCTATTCCCGGTAAGAAGTAATTATCACAGATATTAGAAATTATTAGTACCTATTTGAGGAGTGACTTTTCGTTCCATCACAACCCGTGAATAATCACAGCACAGCAGTTGCAGCACGTGTTGTGCTCATCATAAATGGGCAAGTACTGCCCTGCTATTTCGGTTTGAATGGCTCCACTAACACTGTCACGCTTTTTTGCACAGACGCTCAAGAGAGCATCCTCCCAAGCGTGACCATAGAGAGCATCCACAACTCGGTAAGCCTTATATAGAGTTTTCCGGTCCGCTCTACTACCTGACCTTCTGCAGGCGATTGTGGACGATGAGGGGTTGTAGCGCATTTCCTTTCAAGAACATCTTGTATATATTGTTTATAGCAACACCCAGCTGCCGTTGTGAATTGCAATCATAAAAGCTCCGTCAACTAATAACACTTTCAATACCAATTATACATACTGCAATAATAGTCATAATTCACTAGCTCCTGCCTGTGATGAGACAAACTTACAGTGGCATGTATGCTTCGCATTCAATTTATAAACGTCACAACCGTAAGCAAAAAAGATGGGGAAATAACTGGCGGGTTTACAGTTGGTGGGGTGGATACTTTTCAGTGTTAAAATTGCTAAAGAATTTCGTGTGTGCATGTCGTTTTATAGGAGCTCCCTTCAGGTCATTCACTGCCAGTGGAGACGAGCCGACAAAAACGACAGTTCTTTGGTCCTGGAGGCAGCAATAGTCAGAGCCAGAGTCAAGCAGTAAGCGCGTCTTTGAATTTTGGGCACGGTGTCGGAGCTTCTTTCAGCACAGCTAACAGTGCCAGTAATTCTAATTCTGAAAATGGACTTCAGTCTGGCTTCGGTCCCGGCATTGGAGGGGGATTTGGAGGCCCTGGACTGTATCCTGGTTCTGGTTTCGGCGGTTCCAGTGCGTCTAGCTCAGCATCTGCAGGGTCCTCTTCAGGAGGCTTCGGCGGGCCCAACTACTACCCTGGCAGCGGTTTCGGGAATAACTAC
>WJFA01004058.1:0-11431 GCA_009870155.1 Pseudobourletiella spinata | reverse complement strand
TACACATGGTTCCGGCCTCTCTGAACGACAAGTATGTGATCCGCTTCTGTGTGTGCAGGGAGACGGCGACGGACGACGACATGGGTAACACAGGAATTATAATCTAAATGATCGGGATAACTGAAGACTGATTTTGGGGGAGGGGCATAATACAAGATGAATTTTCGTACAGAGTACGCTTGGAAGGTGATCAAGGAGTACGCAGAGGATGTGCTGCAAATGCACAAGGAAACACAGGAAACCACGGTAATATCATCCCGCCCGAGCAGCGTTTCCTCTTCTGGCTCGCGCCGTCCCAGCAAGGAATTTCAGGAGTTGTTTAGGGAATTGAGAGCAAAGGGAGCAAACACGCGCCGGTTCACACTCGCCCGAGCCACTTCCATTGTCGATGAGACAGTGTCACGGACGAGTGTGGATCTCACCGATGAGGACTGCATGGTACCACGGGGTCGGCGCGGAAGTTCGTTCCCTTGCAACACCTTTGTTGACGACTACACCGCTCCCGACCGAGAGCGCAGTGGGAGCATTATTCATCCCTTTACGCAGTTATCCTTGGATGAAGTGTCCGAGGAGGGAGCATGCGCTAGTAGTCATGAGAACCATTGAGCATTCTCTTTGCCTAAAAAATGTAGCTCACTGTGACTTTCCTTCGAGTTGGACTGGCTATGTTCTCATTTGTCGGATTTAGTTGATTTTTACTGTCGCCTAGAAACATATTACTGAATTACTTCTGTTGAAACCCTTTAATTATGCATGATTATGTTTTAGACGTCTGGCGTAGTGAGGCCATCCCGGTAGATTTCCTTTACCTTCTGCCAATGCAATTGCTGAAGCTTCCCAGTTCGCAAAATCCTGGCCTTTGTTCCAACCGTCCTACCCATTTCCTTTCCCGCCAAAAATATCCTAATAGAAGGATTAAATTTCTATTTCAATTTAATTGTATTTGGTTTCGCAATAAATGCATGCTGCAGGAGTTCGTTAAAAATTTGTGGTAGTTTTGAAGCTCTTAATTTTTTTCCCTATTTAATGTTTACTTACTTTTCAACTTTTCGGCACTGAAATCGACTGACTGATTTTGGTTAGTCTATTTACTTTGTCGTTTTTTTTTGCATTTCATCAAGTCATGGCATGAAAAATCTCCAGGTTGACATTTTTGCTTTCGTGAGGCGATCAATGTCTGGCGGAACCGAATTCGCGAAAAGATCCCATTTTGATCCTACATAACGTGACGATGATTTTATGGATGTTGGGGGCTTGGGTGCGAAGGGCTTGTATATATCACTACCGTACATACAACCTGTCTATTTTCTGTCTGAAAATGGCAGGATGAGAAGGTGGAGAAAGAAATCGAAGAAGATGAATCGTCTGAGAAGATTTCCGACTTGGAAGAGAAGAGGAAGGCTGACTTGAAATACAAGCGCTCTTTCTTTGTCAGAATGGTGAGAAAATTTTTCTCCCGTTTCATTGCTCGAGATTTCAATTGTAGAAAACCCGAACGTGGATGGATTTTCCCATCTTCACGAGCCATGAGTGAGGCGCCTCCGGAAATCTATATTTTCTCCTCTTTGCCAGGAGAGTATTTCTAGAGCCAGTCAGCAGTCGGCACAGAATACGAGACGTGGTTGCGGATTTTTACAGCATATAATTGTTTAGAACACGAATTTCAACACAAATGTGGCATAAATGGCGTTGACACGAGAAAATGAGTAGTTAGAGCTGGAATTTTAGGAAATACTATGTTACGTAGGTTTTAACACGGATTAAGCATAACTACCGAAGGATGGCGTTAAGCGATTTGATGTTTTTTTTTTGAATTATGATGTTTTTGAAATAGTAACGCCTTATCTTTTGATTAGCTTCAGAATCAGAATCGTTTTCACCTACATTGAAGTTTGAGGCATTCTGGTTGTAAAAGGAAAACCAATTGGGCATAAACTTTTGAAACACTCTGTATGCCATCCTATGCTTGCTTGCCACAAATGACTCAAAGAGCCATGCAGAATAACGTCTCTGTGGAGTGAGGACATTATTCTTTGATGTGTCAGAAGTTAGGCTCAGGTGAAACGTCAGGCACCCGCACTCTCAAGCCCTCGGAAGGGTAGAAAATAAGATGAGAGTAGAAAGTGCTATTTTTCTTCGCGGAACTTTCAGTGCTGCCAGTCTTATAGTAGAAACTCTGAGCCTTCTCAGAAATAACTGGGGTATCTCCTGATAAAACTTTTCATTTTCTCCTGGAAAATCCTTGTTTCCGATCCCTCTATTATGTTTTATGTATAGTGACCTGATGGTTTCACGCCTTGCTCTGGTATTGTAGGTAAGCGACCCGAAGATCTACAACCCGAAAATCGTGAAGGCCCGCTACCCAGCTTTAAAGGCTCAGGCATCAGTCAATGAACCGGCCACAACACCAGTGCACAATGGCCATTCTCCCAGCTCTGCAGCTTCTCCAAATCCGGGTCCCATGTAAGTATAATGCTGGGCTGCGGAGGAAGTTCCGCTGGAACTGTCGGATGTGTCAAGGAGAATTTTGGATGACTGGAAGGCGGCGGTTGGGCTGACTTTTGGGAGGACAAGAGTTCGTTCCTTTCTTGCAAAAGCAGAGTACAGGGTGGATGATGGGGACGTTGTGGGCTTAGCTCATTTAAAGTGGCCTGCGTAGTATTTTTAAGTAGGGGAGTTTGGACGCGTTGTGCGGGGGGACGGGTTGATCGATACTTGGGCTATAAATCAGAATTGATGTAAAGACTTCCTACCTCTCTCGTCGATCGCTCCTTCCCTTTATTTGAGTTTCATTTCTATGATTCGCAAATCCAGCCAGCGGTTCCAATGGTTTCAGTTTTGGTGGCTTTGATGATTTCCTAGTAGTTAGTTTGATCTTTCAAACATAATACGCCCTTGCTATAAGATCTTGATGTAACGTGTAAGTGAAGTGACGATCGTTCAATAGTTTCAAAAATTATTTGAATCCTTTCCGAATTAGATTATGTTAGAGATGGCAGCTGGACTCACCTTTTGACTTTACTACTTATCCTGTTATAAGAACATAAATCCGTTCCGTTGGTATCAATTTTTATCCATAGGCCAATTACTCATCCGATGTGGGATGTAATTTTCTAAATTTTTTTCACAGTGCCTCCTGGATTAGTTGGCCACTAGCATTCATGCTCCAGGAAGTCGTTGATGAAGTTTCCAACGAGGTTCCTTTCAGGTACATAAATTACATACAGCATTATTATTAAGATTTGAAAATAACGTAAAATCACATCTGCTCAATTGGTGGATGGTCAAAGTCGGAGCATCTCTGAGGAAACGACCCGCGTGAATTCGTTTTCGTCTCAGCGGCTAAATTGTGTGCAGAGAAGACACGACACAATGAAGGAGCGAAATTGCGCGAGGACAATGAAACGTACTCGCTTGCCAGGCAAAAGCTTCTGAAGTTTAACGGTTTCGATGCATAGCACAATCGCGTTTTGTAGCAGAGCAGTTAAAACTTATGTAACAGGAGGGTGAGCTTATGTACATGAGGGATTGAACTGGGGTTCACAGGAGATATTACGCACCCCTAGAATATAATAACTTTAAAGCCCAACTAAAGCCTTTTTATGGAAAAATTGAAATTTGAAGTTTCGCCGAAATCATTTTTGGAAAAATTAACATGGTATTTCCCATAAGGATTTTCATGCGTTCAAGAGTCCCCCTTTGGTGTTTTTCGGAAAAATCAATTTTTATAAACTTCTGAAAGTGAGTTCGAAATTGACATTTACGATTGTGGGAGCATCATTGGAAAATGGAAATTTGAAATTTGGCTTTAAATTTTGATGAAAAAATGACGTTTTGTGGAAATTATTGAGGAAGGAAAAATGCCACGAAATTGTATTCTGCTTTTTTTTGAAACCAGACTTTAGTTGGGCGAAACGTTTTAGAGTTAGTACAGGGTGTCCCATAATGGGTGCAAAACACGATTGTTATTACCAACGAGGCCATTCAAGGCTACTAATAACAACATTAGGGTAAGGCTCTCATTGAGGTTGAATTTTCTGCTTGGTGCATGCGGGGCTGATTGGTGCAGAGGTGTAGGGTATTTGGGTACTCACCAAATACGCACGATCACAAATTCCTACCCTATCTCAGTCTACTAAATTGAACCGAGCAGTGTTTTCCTGCGACAATTTTACGCTGCTGTGGTTAGGCATCCCATGGCGTCGTGTTTTGGAGTTCAGGTGCAGCAAAAATTAATGCACCAGGCCTGAAGCGCCGTCTCAAGACCTTTCAAACGCGCTATCACACATGTGTCTGCGTCACGAGGTTTAGGAGGAGCAAACCAAAATGTCTCCTGTTTACGGTAATGTTAAATTACCATGATGTTTTACCGTGCACCATATATCGGGCACCAGCGGACCGATCTAGCCAAGCATGGTACCAAAAAAAATCTTAAAGCCTCAGCTTTCGATTGATTTCAGGATCGTTGCTCTACGTTGAGTGGTTTAGGCTCCAGAGCGAAAACAAATGTGACCTATCATTATGGGAACCCTTGTATATTCTAGGGGTGGGTAACATGCCCTATTAATCCCAGCTCAATCCCTTATGTACACAAGCTTACCCTCCTGTTTCGTATAAGCTCATGGACCATTTACTGTGCAATGATATAAATGATGAACAAATTCGTTAAAATATAGGCTATCTATTTGTTTTGCTGTCTTGTGAATAGAAACAAGTTTTAAATTACATTTGTGTGACCTCTCATAAAACGTACATGTTATTCAAAGCAAGGTTTTTCGCGTGTGGGAGTTTTAATGCCAATTATTCCATACTGAAATTTCCCACACGTTATTTAATAGCAGTGATGTAAAAACTGACAGGAAATGAATCTCTCGTGATCTTTAATATTTTCCCCATGTCAATTAGCTCAGAAACTCATTACTTCAGTATTTACTTTTGCACTGGGTGATATGCCAACGATAAATTATTAGGCGTCTAACAGGTTTAAACTTGAACGTGACTCGTGACGTACCAGTTTTTAAAAATCAGCAAGGTCCTTGTGTACATCTGCGATCGTCTTAAACATATTCATAAAATCAAAAACATCCGACGGATAACGCTCATATGTCATTGCACTGCTTTGAAAAATATCTGAAATTGGCAAATACAAGAACAGAAATACGAGTACTTAAGCCCATCATTGACAAATACAAATACAGAAATACGAGTGCTGAAGCTTATCATTGACAAATACAAATATAGAAATAAGGATCTAGAGTTAGTATATGCTAGGAGTGGGTAACATGCCCTATTAATCCCAGTTCAATCCCTCATGTACACAAGCTTACCCTCCTGTTCAGTGTGATTTTTCAAAGCACTGTGTCATTGTCTTCCTCATCAGAGAAATCTCTGCGAGGGAACAAAGAGGTAATGTTGATTGGTGTCCGTAAAGCATAGCTATTGAATGCTCGCGCATAAGCATTTGAAAGGCTAATGTTATTTTTCCATAAGAACTCTTTAAATGGTCTTTAAATTTGGCCTTAAATGACGAAAAAAGCATTTTTGCGGACACCCTTTATGATAATGATTACTACAGAAAGGAACACCGAAGTGGTTTCGCGCAAAAAATAATGTATTGGCTGATCTTCAGATGAATTTTAATTAGTCATTAAAAGTTTTATGCAGTCCACTGGAAATCAATGTTAATAATATTGCACTATGATACCCCAGGTTTCGGAACTGGGAGTCCACTCTGACGATCAAACAGGGGAATCAAGGTGGTGGGAAACTATCACCCGATAATATGGAAAATGAGCTTAGGCCGGTGACCCCAAATCCATTCCGCCGAAGCAGAAGCCCACAGCCATCTCCAAAAAAATCCTCAAAGTCTCCCACAAGAGCTCTCTGCCCTGAGTCATCAAGCAATGGGAGGAACTGAACGGAATCATGACTATGAAGGAGTTGGAAATCGGGTATTCCCACCTCCAAAACGATGTGAAATCGTTAAAATGCTTTTGCTGATCAGTAGTTACCTCATGTCTAAAAACCTTCTGGAATGTCTGACTATTCTTGCATCTAGCTATTCATTATTTGTGGGAATTTAATTCGCCCGTTGTCCTGTCCATTCAAATCGGTCATCATGGAGTTTTTCTTCTCCGCTTTATTCGATGCCGCTTACTGTTAAATTCTTCTCGTCATTCTTAAAAAATGACGTGAGGTAGCTTTGACCGTTCAATCACGTTCATTCCTTCCGCTAGTAATGTTGGTCGCTGTGAACATTCAATAAAGTTGCACTAGATGCGGCACATTTCACCGTTGACCAGTGCAGGTAGTCGTTTTTAATGTGAGAATATGAGCTGGAAATCATTCTTAGATTTTGTTTATATTTTCTCAAAGGTGTGTGGGTAAGCGATTGTAAAATCCCTTGACACAATCCATCTCAATTGAGAAGGTCAGCAACCACATATGCTGAGAATCTGCTGGAGAAAGTTTTTTCCTGTCATTATACAATTGTGATGTTGCAGCTATTAGTTTATGAAATTATTGAGTAAAATAAATTTGACTGCTAGACAAGTTACTTGTGCGGAAAACTGTTAATTCCTTGCTAACTATAAAATCATTTAGCTGGAGGAAGAAGCCATTCAAAACTTTGATTTCATATTCTCACAATTAAAAAGTAGTTCATCTGCAAGAACATTCTCTCACACGTACAAGATGGGAAGTTTAAGCAAAAACTTGACCATACGATTAATTACACTGCACTGTGGTTTAGTCAAGAAAATCTTTTTCCAGATTAGTCCATCATAAACTGCTGGTTTATGTTTATGATTATGAAAGGTGAAGTCACTATTAGCATTCTACCAATAACGTGGCTAGAAAAGATACAATACTGTAGAACCTCGTTAATGCGGCCCTCTCGGGACCAGGAATTTTTGACCGCATTAACGAGTGACCGTATTAAGGGGTTAGTTGAACATGTACTTGGGCTCATCGGGCCAGAAATTTATGGCCGCATGAAAGAGTGGCCGTATTAAATGGGGACCAGATAAACGAGGTTCTGCTGTATGGGAAGTTGTTGAAGCGCGATATCAGATTGTAGAGCACGTCACCGGAATGAAATTTGTATGTGCCATTAAGATTTCAATACTCTTTTGCTTCTGCCCAATTCTGTTGAGGAAAATCTGTAGGTGACATGGGGCCGTTTAANTTCGCTAATTGATACAATGATAATGTGGGATGAACTAGTGTAAAAGCTGACCTTACGGATTCTTTTGTTAACGAACTACAGCAAAAGCGCTTTTGCTGTAGTATGTAGCTGTTTAATAGTAACGCGCGTTACTATTAAACAGCTACATACTACAGCAAAAGCGCTTTTGCTGTAGTTCGTTAACAAAATAATCCGTAAGGTCAGCTTTTACACTAGTTCATCCCACATTATCATTGTATCAATTAGCGAACATTCGGTATTACAGCCTAGACTACGCCAGATTTTACGACCAAGAACACCGTGGCAGTAATAAATTAGAAGCTGTTGTTTTCAGTGACCACCTTTAGTTTTATCTAAAGTGGGCGTAAGTAACAGAAATCCTGGTTTTATGGAACAATTTTTTACACGCTACGCAAATTCCCAAGCACTTCCGTTGATGAGGCTACCAAACATGCGGATTATATATCGGACCTTTATGGAACCCTGAATTAAAGTGGGGTAACCAGTTTAGGCTTAGTTGCGTTTCCCTTAGAATACACGGTCTATTCGAGAGTACCTTTCGGCATCGATATTCCAGTTAAGTATATAAATGAAAAGAAACGCGAGGTTAACAATACATTCCAACTAGACTCTTCTTGCATCAGTACTGGATTACTGTACTATCTGGATTCATAAGAGTACGAATCCACTTGGTGTTGGTACTACTGCTTCCACATCTCTTTTAGTGGCAAAGAATTCCAGAGAACCAATTTCAGGTACTTGCTAGTTTATCTCTGCTTTTGCATCTATTGGAAATTGCAGATTCTACACATGAACTACTTTCTAGGAGCAGAAAATTTGGCTTCATTAATGCTTACAATCTTACCTGAAAACAGTCGTAAATCATAGGATAATATCGCAGTCTACCCACACAACCCTTGTCATTGTGAGCCCCCAAGCCAAGGGTATGGTAACAACACCATCTTGTAACTTATTTAAAATTCTTCGGCCAGCAACCTTAGCACTTTGACCGAGATGAAAAGTAATTATGTAGTTGCCGAGGCGACAATAAATCTCCCCGTAATAATTGTAGTGATGGATTCGACCGAATTTCGGAAGCGCGGCCATGAAATCATAGACTACGTAGCTGACTATTTGGAAGCGACGGAAAGGTGGAGGGTGACACCGGATGTCCAACCCGGCTATCTCAAGGAGTTGTTACCACTGGAAGCACCGGAGGAACCTGAAAACTGGGAGGAAATCATCAAGGACGTCGAAAATAAAATCATGATTGGGGTGAGAAAAATCTATGAGAATATGACTCACTCTATTCGATTTTGAATCGGAAAGTTAATTTCATTTGTAAATGTCGGTTGCTCACAGATGTCTCACTGGAATCACCCAAGGTTCCATGCTTACTTCCCCTCCGGTAATTCGTACCCCTCGATTCTGGCAGACATTTTGAGCGATGCACTCGGATGCATCGGCTTCTCGTGGGTAAGAAAATAACTTGAATGCTTACCGTGGTTAGCCGGTTACATATTATGTTTGACAAGAAGTAAGGCTATCTACGTCATTTTCCCGCTGTTTTAGGCATGTGCCCCCGCTTGCACAGAGCTGGAAACCATTGTGCTGGACTGGTTTGGTAATTTATTTGTCCTTTACGATACATGGGTTAAGTCTTTAGATGATGGCGTATTATTTGGAAAACGGAAATTCTAATATTTAATGCACCGATTTCCACAATCAGACACTCATTTGGTAGTACTATTCGTGGTAAATTCCGCACGCGGTCATGGCCCAACATATTGAGACCTAAGAAAACTGCATGCAGCAAGTGAGGAGCGTATCCAGAAATTTTCTGGGGGAGTGGGGTGGATGGCAGCTTGACCTTCAGTGGACCCAACTATTAACTTACCGCCAGTATCCAAGTACTGAAGCTGGGATTTTAAGAACTTTTAAGGGGGCGGCTCTAGCTCCCCTCGGTGCCCTCCTATAACATCCCTTGTAACACATTACATTGAGATCTATTTTCCATGAATGAAGCAACTTAGTTGTTGAGTCATAATGTCTCAGGATTTGAATATATACTGCCGAGGGGACATCACTTCCCTCTGAAAATTGTAATTAGAATAGGGTTGATAGTATGCCACACATTATGGTTAATCCTACTTAGAAATTTCCGCATTGGACGGATAATAAGAGCCCTGCGGGCATGGGAGTGATTCGGTTGCACTTCTACAGCAATGTAACACTGCAAGCCGCAGTAATCAATTTAAACCACCGGATTTTCTGGAAACAGCACGATTTCTCTTCTGATGATAACTTTCAGGCCAAATGATGGGACTACCAAGGCACTTCCTACATTCCGGGGAAAACAGCAAGGGTGGTGGCGTCATTCAGGTATCGTTACTTGCAAAATCATGTACACACGGACTGGTAAATTTCTAACTGTATAAAAGTTAACTGAAGATTTTAAATTTTGCCACCACTTTATTCAGACCAGTGCTACAGAGTGCATCTTTGTTTCCATGCTTGCGGCAAGGGCCGAGACAATCTCAAGACTAAAATCCAAGTACCCTCAGGAAGCCGAGGCTAGCCTGCTTACCAGACTCGTCGCCTACACCTCGCACGAGGCGCATTCCTCCGTTGAGAAGGCTGCAGTGATGTCTTTGGTCAAGCTGAGAATCCTGGAGACAGACGACAATTTCAGCCTCCGCGGTGAAACGTTACAAAAGGTTTTCTCAGAGATAATAACTGCCGTAGGACTTAGCTTGCCCCTTATCGACCATTAGAGCGTCAGATTGATAATTTTTTGCACTTACGCTAACCTAGACCTCTGTTCTGTTCCGAATTGCCAAGCACTTCCTCATTCCTAAATCTAATGACGCATTTTTAGTTTGAGAATGTCACAATTCCTAATTCCAGTTCCAATTCCGAGTTCTCAATCTCAATATCACGTTTTTGACTGCGCAATTATTGCAAGTTCAGTCGGTCGTCTGGATGACAAAAGGCCGTTTCCCGAACATTCCTTGGAATATTTCGTCGTTGAAGTTTCCCTGTCATTTCAGTCCATTATCTGCGTTCAAAATATTGCGGTTAGTATGGTAAACTTGTATTAAAATCACTTAATTCTATCTCAAGGCAATGGAGGAAGACGTGAAGGACGGCTTGGTCCCATTTTTCGTCTCCGCCACCGTCGGGACCACGTCCTGCTGCTCGGTGGACAATATCCAGGAGATCGGTCCCATTTGCGAGCAGTACGAGGCCTGGTTCCATGTCGACGCCGCATACGCCGGCTCCGCCATGATCTGCGAAGAATTTAGGCCCCTCTTTGCCGGGGTAGAGGTGAGTCGTGCGTGTTGGATCAATCCGAATTTGGTGTCCGTGTTGCTGGCTTTCCTCAAAGCAGCAGTACAGGATGGCCCAGAAGATTCCCATTCCGATAATTCCAATGTAGAGATTTCAACTGTGGCGAAATAATGAAAAGGAAGGGGCGGTATGTAGTTGACTACTATAAGTACAGATACAAGTACAGTACTAAAGGAGCCAAAGTTTTAGCCAGCAATAGTATGATAAGCCGCTGCTGTGGGCACGTCATTGCTGTTGGCTTGTGCCTGCGACAAAGTTACATGATCACCCCACTTAATGTAGGAAAAAAAAGACTGCCGTAGGCAGCCTACGGCAGAGTTTTTTTTGCTCGATGCTACTGCACCTTAATTTTTCCTTACGTACTCGAAACCCTGTCAAATTCCCTCAAGACACGCAGCTCAACAGTTGCACTAGTCTGCGCCTGAGCGGAAATCATGCCCAAACCTACGACAGTGGTTTTGAAGAGCCTACGTTGTACATGGAAATTCGTGCAGAAACGGTAGCTTACCTCTCTGTGGGATCCCTGCCCCTTTCGGCAATTATTCCTCACAATGTTCTCTAAACCTCCTCTTGAGATTCGTTTAGTGAACTGTCAAAGTAGTTTGAAAATTTTTAGCCGTCCTTGGAACTGTATTGGAATGGAATTGTAAATATTTTTCAACTTCTTACCAAACCTTAACCCGTAAAAAATTAACCTTTGAACCTGAACTTTGTTGACCTCCAAAAATTCAAGAGGTATTAATGAATTTTCAGAAAGTAAACTCCCTCAACACAAACCCAAATAAATGGATGTTGGTTAACTTTGACTGCTCCTGCATGTGGTGAGCAATTAAGAAAAATAGAGATTTCAAATTTTCCAGTCATTTAGCTCAACAATTGAAAAATGGAGAACTT
>WJFA01004057.1:0-11433 GCA_009870155.1 Pseudobourletiella spinata | reverse complement strand
TGACTCTGCTCATAGGATGCAGGGTGATGCAGAAGGACAGAATCAAAAATTGTACAGGGTGCCGCATAACGCACCATAGACCATAAGTTTATACATAACACACACACACACAGAAACACCCAATTGGGCAAGGCATTTGCTGCCCAGCTCCTCTGGCTCAAAATTTGGGATCTACGACGCAGCACATGCAACTCGGCACAAGAGGCTCTGGAATCTCTGCACTTTCGTCCACGGTCATTCCAATCACGACTTGGGCAAGTGCACTTTAGAAAGTCTACGCAACACTGTGGGGAATTCCGCACGGATGAAACTCTTGAAACATTTACGAGCAGGGTGGGTGAATGATGAAAAACCGAAAAAATTTGCTGCATTTTGTCTGCCTGTCTATCTGTCTTTTCTCTTTTCCATCCGTCGGCTCCAATTGGCAAAAAAAAATATGAACAAAATTAGTTACAAATGTATCCAACTTTATTTTTTACCCTGGAATCTCACAGCTCTGACAGTAAGTCAACCCATACCCGGAACGAGGTTGGCTTTTGACATTGGCCCTCATCATAGCCATTTATTTATTTAGGAATAATAATTTGGCAATGTATTGTGTGGTCTTCTGGAAAAAATGAAGGTTGCGTCAACAGATTTATACCATTCATTCTAAAAATACTAGCAAATTCTCCTTCATCTTCGCGCGTGCACACACACAGATGTATACAAATACTCATATGCACGTCAACGCATAAATATAAACAACAAAGTCAGCCCGGATCACTTCCTCCTGTCAAAGGAGTACAGACAGAGAGATATGTTGGAATCCTTATAGCAGCTCCACGTCCCAACCCTTCCCCGCCAGGTTAGCAGACTATCCTCCATACAGGCCGGCGACACCGTTCTCTCCCATCTACTCTGTTCCCTATCACCACTACTATCATCCGCCCCAAGTGCCACTTATAAATTCCCCATCTGTCAAAATCCTAATCAGCCAAGGTGATGCACACGGATTTATGCCTCCCATAATTATCACTCAATGATATTTATTACATTAATTCCCAACTCAAACTGGTGGCGACTCCCACATCCAAGTCAAGGCATTAGCTCTACTTACTAAAAGGTCCTCATCCATATACAAAAAAACACACACACACATACGAATCCACACACAACCGAAGTTGAACGGCTTCAACAGCTCTCGTAACAGAAGTGGTGGTGGTGTAGTCGTAGTAGTAGTAGTCCATGAACATAACATGGGATCAGGATCAGGAGGAGTAGTTGAGTAGTAGTAGTAGTAGTAGTATTGGCAGTAGTAGTTAGTAGCCAAAATCTCGTATCTTTCCGCCTTCACCCCAAGGTCAGCCACGAAACCTTTTTTCCCCTCACTGCCGCCAAGGCAGTCTGAATAAATAAGTTAATTTAATAATAAATGATGTAAATGGCTCATTCCAAAATAAAGTTACTCCATGAACTCCGGTAACATAGCATATGCGCTCTCTTTCTACATACGCAAATACGCACACATACCACACAAACAAGAAAAAGAAAACACTACTCCACCCTCCAGTTCTACGGATCAAGCATGCCCGATAAACACACGAGAGAAGTAGTGATGCCAGTAAGTGTAAATCTTTCAACTACCCCTCCCACACCCTCAGGTAAGATTGTCGTTGATTTATTTGGGGAAATTAAACGGGGGTACAACAACTCTTCTGTGGATTTCGGATAAAGATCAAGGCGAAAGGATACTTGCTACGGTCCGATCTATAATAGTAGTACACCACTTAGGCCTCCAGCTATGTAATAACACAAATCATATGGTCGACCCTCACCACAGTGAGCAGCCAGCTGTCAGGATGCTTCACATTTACGCTCCTCTCATGCTCTCTCACTCAGTCAAATTAGACAGTCCATCCGTCCACTCTGCACGTCAACTTTTACACTTCACACAGGTGCACACACACACACACACACACACATACAAGCACACAAGCTTACAATGTCAGACTGAACATGTCAGTCCGCGGCCCTACAATATTCGCATCAAAGTGTTCAGAGTTACATTTTATCCAATATTAATTACGATTTCAGGCTTAAGCCAGTGCAGTGAAGGACCTGATTCGTATAAAATGCGTATTATACCGTGCATTAGGGACAAGTTTGAAGGAGATCGTCTCACTTTCCATCCACCAGTCTACAGTACATTCCCAGCCACACATTCACATACATATACACGCACAATCACAAACGCACGTACACACACACACACACACAAACACATGAGGATAATGGCAATAAAGGAGGACAAGACAAAACTTAAATGCTCTCAGCCCTCAATGAGTCTCTATCTCTCTCACACACACAAACTCTCTGACTTTGAGGTAACACATACCTTACCTTACGCCTAACCACATGATCCTGAGCGAGCACACAGTGCTTGGTCAAGGAGTGTAACAGAGCAGGCAGACCTCTCAGCTCCAACCGCACTCCTCACATGCGTATAATGCTAGTAGCTAGTATACACTTCTCCATTTAACCTCTTTTGCACCTCAGTGCAAGTATTTGTAAGTAGTACAGTGTGAGAGACCAGCGGGCTCAATGGTATTGACACGAGAAAATGACACGGCCTCTTGGCTGTGACACCACATAGAGATACAGAGAGAGAGAGAGAGAGAGAGAGAGAGAGAGAGAGAGAGAGAGAGAGAGAGAGGCGACAGCAAATATTCTCACATACACTCACAACACGTATAAATATATAAACAGATACGCACATGCCCACACGCACTCACACGCAAACACAGACACACAATATTCCTGGGTCCTCCACCACCACCAATACGAAAACCAAAGTATATGGACACCTCTGATCTCTCCTCATTCTCTTGTTACCACAGAGGCTCTATGCATCCACCACGGACTGACGGAGAGAACAAGCCCTCATCTCTCTACTGAACCAAAACCTCGTAAGCTATACAACACACTGGTGGACGTCGTAGTGGCGGTAGTCCTAGTGAAAAACACTGGTGCAGATTTTTACGACTCAAGTTAACATCCTTCCCAACCTACAAAAAAAACTCCTTGGCTCTTTACGATGGACAGGAGGTGCGACGGTAACAAGGATGAGTACACCGGACGGCTGCTCCTGCTCCACTACCCCGCGTCTTTCTGTGTATGTGTCTGTGAGTGCGTCTGCATGTCTGCATGTGTGTGTGCTCCCCTCACTTTATGACATTTTAAAACTACCGACATAGAAACTATAACCCTGATGGCAGGCAGGTGGCTTACGACACGACAAAACCACTGTTCACTCTTCGAATTAATAACCTCTACTATTATTGATTACCGTATTCCGTACATCACTACTCCTCCTTCTCCTCCTCCTCCTCCTCATTCCAATAGAATGTCTACGAGGTCAACAGTCAGACGTGTGAGTGGAAACTATGTCGAAGAGAGCTATTGAGTTGCAAAGTACACCACAAACAGTACGCACACACAACAGACACATACCAGTACCACCAAGACCCGACTGGCTCATCAAATTACTCAAAAATAATATCATACAAATGAGCTGGAGGACCAAAAGCTTTCCCCTAAAGTCTCCCACATCCTAACAACAATAATAATAATCATCATCATAACCGTGATCACACCCTGTAAGGTAACACATTATTAGATCGGTTCGAAAATCTTATATTGTAATTATACACATCGAGTCAAACCAACTTTTCAATAACCTTTTCTTCTTCTTCTTCTTCTTCATCTTCCTCCTCCCCTTCTTCCTCTCTCACATAGTCAAAAAACTTTCTAATTCAAGCCCGCATTGATAAATATGGTAAGTGGATGATCAATCAAAGAGGAGAAGAAAAAAACATCTATATCTATATTATAATAATTATTAAAAAAAATTGCAGTGGAAGCAATCCTCATTGAGTTTCTACTCCCAAATCATCACACACTGCACACAAACACATACATTATACATACATGCACATCCATCCATAGTCATTTAGTCATCAAGACATGAATCACTCCATTCCACCACATACCCCAACTGTTTGCCGGGGAGAGAGAGACCGAGAGATAATCAATACAGCTGGCCATGAGGAGCAAGTAGCCACTCTCTAAAATGTCAATTCACTTGGAGGCAGACTGTGAGAGGTGAGGGAGAGGAGGGAAAAAAGAAGGATTATTCGCATAGGCGGAGTCCAACAACACATTATATTATTACAAGTGATATAAAGTCCTCGAACTGGTCAGGACAGGAGTTTGTCACCAACCTGGAGCCATCATTATTATTGCTCTTGATCTGACTCTGACAGGAACAAGGCGTAGTACAGGGTAGCACAAAACAACAACATGCGTTACTCCTTATCCCTTGGGCTTGCACATTATTGTTTTTCTCTTTAAGGATTCCTCTTTATCTCGTCGTCGTCATCTCTCAGTCTTTCTATCTCTCTCTCTCTCTCTCTCTGTATAAATTCCTGTAACACTCAATTTTCACCTATCAACATATAGCAAGCGAGCCAATTGACTTCAAAACCAGATCGAGTTATAAACCATTAATGCTCCCTCCCCCCTCCATCACAGAACCTACACCTTGACCAGAAAGTAAGTTTCACACGTTTTCTCCTCCACAGTAATCCTCATGATTCCACTATATATTACTCTCTCAAGAATTTCTGACAGACAGATACACATAATACACACATAAAGATCCATGCCTGCGTGCGTCCAGGCAGAAACACAACTCAGCTGACACAGCGTGTGTGTGAGTGTGTGTATGTGTGTGTGAAACCAGAAACAAGGCGGAGATGCTGTGCAAGATAGTATTTTCGTCATGATGACAAATTATATGGCGGGGCTCTCCTTCCACACCTTCAAACACGGATATTATTGCCCATGTTCTAGCAAGCATATCATGTTATTGACCATTTAATTTCTTCAGCATCTATTCGGCCATCCTTGCTCTCAAAGCTAATAAGTCTCCGTTCCCCGCCAGCCAAATCAGTATGGTAGTACGTCATGTCATCATTCGCTCACAGTAGAGTCTTTCCTGCCAAAATATTTGTGGGAAATAGCCTCTATTCACCACACATACAAGTTGTTGGAGAAACTCTTTCCATTCTGCCCAATTTTCCGGTTGACAAGGCAAATCGAATGATGGAAACCCATTACACGACCCGGTGGTCACGTCACGTTACAACTCACAACATTTGCACATCACGTCACACTGCACACACACACATGAACAAACACAGTCATGTATGTCCGCAACCCGTGCCTGCACTAACTCCGCCCGCACTCAACAGATCCAAAGAGGCACACCAATGGATCTAATGTCATGATGATCATATGTGGAAGTGCGGACTCGCACAGTTCCAAAAAGCGTGCAACATCCTTCAAAGTTGTGCGGTCATTGTCAGTTCCCCTATCGCACACGTCTCTCCACAGCCAGCTGGTTTGACAAGCGCAGATCAGGCGAGAAAATGGAGGGAAGTGAGCCGTGAGAAATCGAGTTGTGTGAAAATGGTAGATTCCCCCCCCCGCCAAATGTCACACAGAGGGAATGAGTGAATTCAACCCAGCCTCATGTCTCATTCATTCATTCTTACATCCCATAAGATCACATCCATCCATTAGCTATTTCTTCATTGGCCTTCACTGGACAGGTGACTCGTGAGCATTCACAGACCTCTTATTCCCCACAACAATGATGACGATAACATTTCATCCTCGACAAAGAAAGGAACTCATCACTACTAATAGCAGTAGTGGTAGCATCCAGGAAAAGCTCTGAGTCGGATTTCCGTCTAAGTCACACTCACTCTCACGTTCCCGCGAGTTGAGCAAACGCGGAGGAACAACATGGACGTTGAATGCCTGTTCTGTAATGTTCAACCATAATCCGTGTGATATAACCAGCCTCATCCAGCATCCTATCTTCCTCTGTCCCTCAAGATCTGAACTCAAAACTAAACAGACAGACAGATAGAGAGATAGACAGATGGTTCCTCCAACAACAGCAACAACAACAACGCTGCGCTGGATAGGTTGTAAGGACGGCTTGACTTATTTGGCGGGGCTAATAACCTCATACCACTTACTTACCCTGGTGCATAGAACAGCTCTCCGAAATGCGCGCACTGCGGACGTGGGTAGGGGATGAAGGTACGTTACACTCGTACTACTACACACGCAGGCACACACTCACACACACACACACACATGACGCCATACGCCTGAGCATCTCAACGTAGATAAAATACGCTCCGAGGGACAGTTTGATTACTTTTTCCGCCGAATCTATAGTGGTCATGTCATGGATGGGCAGGGCAATGATGGAATTCTTCGTCCACTCCGACCGGTGAAGAGGGGGACGCGCGGAGAAAAGCAATCACATCATTCAAAAATGCCCCAGCAAAAAATGCCGAATCCGCCGGCTTCCACCATGCTCACACACACACACACACATGCTCCACACATGAGACAACATGAGCAAGGAAATAAAAATACATTTTCCATCCATCCAACAGGACAGAGAAGAGGCGCTCGGGGTGAATTTACCTTTCCATACCCATATTAGACTCTTACTAGTGTCCAATTATAAAAGGCGCACTCACAGAAGAGGCAGCGACAACTCATGATGATCCGACCACAATTGCGGATCAACATTATCATCATCATCATCATCATCCAAAAACCAATTTCCACAACATGAACTGGCTCTGGGAGAACTCACCGAGATGACCATGCCATTAATGGGACTTAACCTGTTTCAGAATCAGTTCAGAAAAAAATAAGCTTGTGTGCATGGACGGATTCCATTCACTCCCCTGGCAAAAACTAATTACAGCTAAGGAACATGCCAATAATGATAACACTCACAATGTACACGCACATGGAAGAACAAACTCACGTGGTACCAATCATGTCGCAACTTTACAATATGGTTACGCACACAAACAAACACAGACAACGAGCAACATAGAGAATCAAACCGCAGCCAAGACACACGCACACGCACGCACCCCTCTCACAGAGGAAAAGTAACTTCCTCAAATTTGAAACACAGATGAAGAGATATCCATCACTTTTACCAGTTTAAATCTACTTGGATCCCACTGTACTCACAAGGGGACGTTTTCAGGTGTCCGCGGCGCACAGCGCCGACACCCTATGCAACGTTCAGCTCACCCATAACGATTGCCTCTCTGAAAGCGGTAGGTGCGGAAACTCAGATTTGACCCTTCTGGAGGGTCACAAAGTTTGAGGTCAATAGTTACAAGGGAGTGGATACATGCAAACTGAAAAGTCCCATGTTAAATCCCATAAGGGTTTTCCAGTTTGGCATTTCGAGTGAGTCCCCATTAATGCACACAGTGAGTCATGGGACGACAATTGGCTTCGAATTTTGTTTAACCACAAGGCAGTGAAATTTTCAGAAAACGGAAAATATTGGTTTTTTAACTCCCTAGGTGGATAATACCCAAAGTCAACAGGAGTAGAGCCGTTTTTGAGCGTATTTTCAAAAATCACTCGAAATCTAAAACTGGAAAATCCTTATGGGATTTAACATGAGATTTTTCAGTTTGAACGTATACCCACCCCCCTTTGCGCAATTTGACCCCGAAACTTTGTGACCTTCTGGTTAGGTCAAACTTGAGTTTCCGCACCTAATGCTTTGCAAGAGGTAATCTTTATGGATAAGCTCGTCAGCGCTGCATAGGGTGTCGGCGCTGTGCGCCGCGGACACCTAAGAATGTCCCCTTGTCAGTCACATGCACATATCTTAAACCACAATCCTTATCAGGCCAGAGCAAGTGCAGCAACGTATGCAAGAGTCATATGAGCACAGCATGGTTGCTTGGTATTATGATGGGTGAAAAACCGCGGAGGAGACCATTACTATGCAGAACCCAGGGGATAATGGGAAACCTAATAATGCTCCCCCACACGGGAAACACAGCTGAAACGGTTTATGCAGCTACAGATGGTTGAGGATTGAGGAACAAGAACAACTTCCGCACCACACATTCCTCCAAGCCCCTGAGCAGTACTACTATAATTACTACTTGCTTACTGCTAATACTAACCACTACTTCCACCGTCGCCGCCGTGCCGCTTCACCTACAAAGTCACTGTGCATCATTTTCCCTATTCCTCTGTCATTCTCCCCAATCATCACCGTCATCTTTGCCCAGTCAGTGCTCCGTCACAAGTAAGACATAAGCGTTCATATCTCCATCCCTACTTCACTTCCATTCCACGGCAACACGTAGCTCATTAGCGACAAAATCTATATACAAATCGGCACATTTCCTCTTCCCTTAACAGCTCCAGGAATCACATACTCACATACACAGGCACACACACACACACAAGAATGAAAGCATTCCCCGATCTCTCTCTCTCTCTCTCTCTCTCTTTCTCTCACTTCCTGTCAGATACAGACTATTAGAAATCATCCATGTTAAAAACTTCCTCCCGGCTAAACAATTCTTAACGGTTCGACCCAAGACGAAGAAGGAGAAGACGGCTAAAACCCACACAAAGTTACCCCATATAGCCAGCCAGACCACGCTCTCTTCATGACCGTTCCATGTAGGAGCGTATATATTTTGGGTACTTATACATTCTTCCTTGGTTAAAATTGGCACAGCTTCATGAGGACCACTAACGGCAGTATTTAGTGGTCCTGGCCTCAAGCTAAAACGTTAACGCATGCCTCATTATCAGTATAAGCCTTTGCTCTATAGATTAATGATGATAGCGAACAAAAGAGACACACGGCGTGTAAACCTCACGGGCCAGGAAACGGGAGGACATGTTTATTCCCCTTGTTACGATGAAAATCTGGTAATCCATCGTAGGGATTCTCCAGCATGCATGAATGCAAGCATTGATCCTCTTGCCCATATAATTCCATGATACTAATCATTTTTTACGCCTCAACTAATTCCGAGTCCACACATGGGATGGGAACGGTAGGTGTAGGTAGGGCTAGCTGCTGATGTTGATGATGGTGGTGGTGCTTCTGCTGCTGTTGACGAAGACTCAAACAAAGTTTTGGGTATTTGGCAGGGAAGCAAACAGAGCCTGGCCATCAACATCGTGATCAGCAAGAACCTCCCAGGCTTCCGACTGCTCCTCGTGAGCGGAACAACAAGTTGGACGACTCAGGCGTGCATATCAAGGGGCCACCATATATACCGAGCCCAGGAGAGTTTAACAAGTGTGAGCACGAGTTAGCAAACACTGTGCGTGTATATGTATTTGTGTGTGTGTGTGTGTGTGCGTGTGTATGTGTGTGTGATACTGTAGCTTAGTGTGTGGCTGTATACTGGGTGCGCATATCCCTCGTAAGCAAGGACCATCCCCGTGCTCACCAACACCACTACAACCTACAACTACACAACTATGCTATGCCGTATGACTATAAATCCTGTCATCCACCATTCCAGACTCATACTCGGAGTTCAATCAAATCAAGCCTTTTCATGCGGGAGCAAAAAGTTCACCTTCGTTCACATACATTTACATTCTCTCACATACAAGCACACACGAAAGGAGCATCATGACTCTACGTCCTCACCGCGACCAACATACGTGGAGGCATTCCTTCCAACCACCGCATTGCTTTGCCATAGCCGAGATGAAGATGACGAAAACATAGCGTTGTCCTCACTCTTAAATATATGCACACACACATGCACAGATCCACACATGCACACACACACACACACGGCCTCCTTCGCCTCAAGTATGCATGAACCTCACAGGGACAGAGTGGATTCCTCCATACACATCTTTCTCCCTTGTCCTCATCGGACAACCCGTGCTTGTGCCCTTCCATGGAGCAAATTCCTACTTTGTCTCCTGTCTCAATGTTCATACACACGCACACGCGCGCACACACACACACACACAAACATTAGTAATATTCATCGCATTGTACCAGCAGTGCAGAGAAGACATGACCGAAACGGATCTCAATTTAAAAAGCAATAATAGTGAATTGCACAGCTAATCTTGTGAGAACGTGTTATATACAACAGTAGCACAAAAATAAAAGCTAGAACCTTTAATACAATTATGGCATACAGTCACTTCCAAAGGTAAAAACCTTTTCTAAAACCCGTGTTGTCGTGCTCCAGAGGTTGGGTATAAAGGGATTATGTTAGTATTAGCAGCATTTTACTGCCTTCCTGTGGAGGCTTCCCATACCACCACCACCACCTCCACTATGATTATAGACCATAACTCCGCGTACTGATCTCCACAGGATAAAACCTCACGTGTCCTAGAAGCATTTTAGCATTTTCAGCATTTTATCCTCCACATGCATACGCCGCAAGCCACTCATTTCTCGTGATGGGACTGTCGTCGTTCCTTAATTTACACCCACTTCCCCCTCACTCACAATATCCCCCTCCATGATCAACCGTGTGGCTCTCAGTCAGTCAGACAGAAGTAACAGGCTGATTGTACGAGTTTGCTGAAATCCCATGATGATGATGATGATGATGATGATGATGATGGGCTACAAAATGAATACACGACGCGACAAATAAATAAATAATTGGGCTCCACACCCTCCTATATACTACAAGACCCTCGTCGTTGTCGTCGTCGTCTGCCTCCTCGCCAACTGGGAAAATATATTAATGGGGGAACCATTGTAATTTCACGCACGACCCTAGCGGACATCTCCAGCTCACGCACTCCTCCAAATGGTTCCTTATCATTTTCTCAACTTGCAATACATACGGTGTATGGAGTATGGAGGAGGAGAGAATTAACCTCGTAGTCAGGCCGGTTCCCAGCTTCTGCACATCAGCAGCAAAGTTAATGGCGCAGGAATATTAATTCCATTAACTCTAGTGAGAGAACATCTCCTCACCTTCCCACCCAGTTCTTGGGCTCAACAATGCTCTCTGTCTCGTATACCTACCCCATAGTCGCTAGTGGTGTTCTTGTAAAGGCGCGCACATACAAGAAACCATGGTGGTAAAAATTTAGTGAGGGTCAGAGAGAGGACGGTCGGACGGACAGAACGGATGAATGATGATGAGGGATTCTATAGCTATAGAGCTTTCAAAAAACACAAACCTATTCGCACAATCAGTGCGACCGGCCAGTTTATGACAGAGCGTGTCCGCGTGTGCACATGTGATAAAGACGCAGACAAGGAAAATCCTACAGCATTACTACTGGCCTGGAGAGCCACGCCACGATCCCCCGGAACGATGTCCCATCCCAAATCAACGTCGTCATAATCATTTTCATCACCTTGCGTAATAATATGGAGGTACCTGCTCATAGCAAAGTCGCAACAACTAATGATCTTTCCAATCCCGTCCAATACCTCCACCAGGCCGAGCCATCTCAAGACTGACTGACTGAATCCAGCGTGAGTGCTGGACATGGCTGCTACGTAAGAATGCCACA
>WJFA01004056.1:0-11436 GCA_009870155.1 Pseudobourletiella spinata | reverse complement strand
TTCGTAGCCTTTCGTGAAATCATCAAAGCCTTCCGTATGCTGGCGCGCTAGCACAGTGCTGCGGAAGCATTGCCCTTTCGTAGCCTTTCGCCTTTCGCCAGCCTGGAATTCCAGAACCCTCATTTTTAGCCTGTATCGTGAGATGAGCCTCGTGTTCAGGTCTCGTTTGGCAGACTATTATCAAGCTGCAAGAATCTAGGTCTCTCGACGAAGGAAAGTGGACTCATACTGTTGATGCAAGAGGTCAAAAATTCAACTAAAAAATTTCCCGGAATTTTCGGTGTCGTCACACCCCAAAATCGCAAAAGGTAGTGAAGGCTGTGAGCAAGCGCCTGCAGTCGATTTTATTTTCACTTTTCTTGCTTTACGTCCCGATGGTTTTTTTCTCTTTTCACTGTAGCTGACATTCAGTTATTCAGGACCTTTCCTCTGCACAATTTTTCCATGCTGTTTAAATAACATAGTCAACAACTTTGTGTTGAAAATTTAAGCGTTGCTTCAGTTTGTAGAAAACAATAAAAACAATGAACACGCAAACCTTTAGGTGTGTAGAAGAACTAGATGATGGCTTCAGATTTCCTTTGACAACTTCATTGCAATCCTTGCATTTTGCTTCCACATTGTTTCCATTAATAGTCACGATTTCAAAAAGCTCAGTACAGTTGGCGATTTCTTGGTGAATTGGTTGTGGCGACTTTTTGGAAACTTATCAATATTTTTTACTCGGGCGGAAATGTTGTCATGTTCAAAAGGTTTATTATGATTGACTTACAAAGTCGATAAAGAGATAGAGTTAGAGTTTAACTATACTACCACTACATGTGCTGTTTCGGTCAAAATAATTAACGGCAGCTCCAATTTTCAATTCTTTACCTACACCACTCTCCAAATCATTACCTTCAAATCTACTCACCAAATCATTACCTTCCACTTTACTCTCTAACTCAGTAGCGGACTGGGTAATTTCCACGTTACGAGTGCCAAAACAATGAAATATTAATATTAAATAATTCAGGGAGTCGTCCCAGAAGAACCTCTTCTACTACAACGATTTCAAAAATGTCGGATCAGGAAATTCGCTTTCATGAAGCATTTAGCTGAAATGAGCATCGACCGTAAGGAGCCTGTAGTCTTCAATTCAATTTGCAGCTAGATGGCGCTGAAGGAAGCAATTAACTGGTTTTTTGGGATTTGGTTGCTCTGTCTCCACTTTTCCAGCAACATACCGACGGCTGAACTAAAAACTTGAACACTTTATTTTTCGGCCGATTGCAAGGTTAGTCGATAACTTTAACTTCCCAAAGTAAAGTTTAACTGTATCCCCCTCGGTTTATATAATGGAGGGTGGCAGCCGTCACGGGAAGTAAGGACGTTGATGATGATGAATTGGTTTATTGAGCTTTGGCAACCCACACACAAATCTATTTGAGAATAAAATAGTAATTTGGATTAAAATAAAATAAAACCTAGAATTATACAATAATTATATAGTCATTTTAACAGGATGTAGGCATTCGTATACAGTTTGGTTGTATTGAATTGGGATGAAGTAAGGATGTTGTAGAATTCAAAAGCAGCGTATTTTAACCACTAACCAAAACTAAATCACGTCCACTCGCATAAGAATGCCGTTATTTAGTAGTTTTTGTGAAGTGGAGTTTGTTTCTGGATACAAATAATTTTTGCAGCAACTTACAAGGGACACTTCCCAAATGCCAATGGCGCTTAGCGCCGACACCCTATGCAGCGCAGAGCTTATACATAAAGATTACCTCTTGCAAAGCAGTAGGTGCGGAAACTCAGGTTTTACCCTTCTGGAGGGTCACAAAGTCTGAGGTCAAACTATGGAAAGGGGGGATACGTGCAAACTGAAAATTCCTATGTTAAATCTCATAAGGATTTTCCAGTTTCGATTTTCGGATTTCGAGCGACTTCTGATTAATCTATATAGTGCCCGATGGGACCAAAATCTGCCATCACAATTTTTGTCTCTGAACGCCTTGAAATTTCCAGAAAGTGTGAAACATAGGTTTTGTTGATCATACTAGTTGATAATACTTAAATAGAATAACAGGGGTGGGATTTTTGCGGCATTTTTCAAAAATCACTCGAAATTGAAAACGGCGATTTTCCTATGGGATTTAACATGGAGTTTTTCAGTTTGCACGTATTGCATAGTTTGACCCCAAAACTTTGTCACCCTGTCGTTGGGTCAAACCCGAGTTTCCGCACCTACTGCTTTGTAAGAGGTAACATTTATGTATAAGCTCTGCGCTCCATAGAGTGTCGGCGCTGTGCGCCATGGGCATATGGGAAGTGTCCCTTGTTAGTCGTGAGCCCCATACGTTTCCGTTGTATTGACTTGAGCGCAGGCTCACACTCCATTTCAGCATTTCATCAGTGCTACGCATCCTTTGGTCAAGATCTCCACGATTATGATGTTCGTGTTCATGTCAGACTATACAGGGTGTCCCAAGTCAACTATACTGGAAGTTCATAAATACGCTCTTTCATTTTCAAATAGATGAAAATTTGGGCAAGTAAAAAAGGCAAATTTTGCCTTCTCCAAATTTATTTTCACCTTTTAGAAAACTGAGATTAAAGAGACACCTTAAATTAACAAATGGGTTTCCACTCTATAATTAGGCGACAGTATTCTAAATAAACAAAGGGGAATTTTTTGGTACGTAAAAATCCTACTAAAATACTTTAAATGTGTTCTACCGATTACGTGGCGCTCATGTCGTTTGGTCATTAAATATTTTCGTCATTCAAATATATCAAACAAATGTTCATATATATTTGTCAACCAACACTGGCGTTATTCAATATTCGTAATCGTTAATCATTTTCTCCTTAAATTTATTGAACACTCATAATCGTTAATCATCTTCACCTCTAATTTGTTGAACATTGATAATTATAAATCATTTTCGCTTTGAATTGATTCAATAATCTTAATCTTTAATCGTCTTCATCACACCGGTTGCAAGTTTGAGGACGTCGGAAGTGGCTGCTGACAAAAGTACTAACCTGCATGAATGCAGGTTAATAAAGGGTAAGTCCAGGTAATTTGTCCGGTAGGTAATGCCGGTAAGCAACATTGATTCTGGCAACACAAACTTTTACTCACTGCAGCATCTAATGTTCGCTGCACTACATTTTAGTCATTGCAGAATCCAATACTCCCTGCACCACTGTTTACTCATTGCAGCATGGAATACTCCCTACTTACAGTTTACTCATTGCAGCATCTAACATTCCCTGGACCATCGTACGCTTGAAACAACACCGCTTACTCTTTGCAGTATCTGATACTCCCCAGTCACTGTGCTACGGTTAATGCAAGGCACCATCGTATACTGACAAAACCATCGTACAGGCAGACACTCAATGCACAAACATTTTTTGCATGCATCACCTTATAATTACACCAACACCAAATAGCCTCAGCACTTCCATTTATGACCTCCACCACCGTATAGAGTGCAACACCAAAAAGTTACAGCGCTTCCGTTTATGAGCTGCACCATCGTTTATTGACAGGAACATCGAGTAGGCGATGCACAACGGTTAGTTGCTTACACCACTGAATACTGACAGCACCAACTTACGGTTAATGCACCCGTGTATACTTGTATCCGTATAGTCACAGCAACTCCGTTTTTTGAATGTGTCAATATTCACTGCCACCTAAGTATATAGTACACACTAGGAGTCAAGTCCCTGACCTTCACATAGGTAACTAATTTGCCCGGAATCCCATGAAGTTGGCACTGCAATAGCATTGCAAAGTATCCGTGGGAGCCAGGCTCGGATTCAGGAAAGTTATTGTTTCTCAGCTGAAACTCTACTTTTTCATCTAAAAGCAGAGCGACCACCTTCTCAACTTACTGATTTGTCTTTAACAAAACCATGACATCGCTCAACCGCACCCCACCCGCTATGAAAAATAACTCCGGGAACAGCTCCCCTCCAACTCTCCCCAACGAAGTGCAAATCCTGCTGTACAACATGAGCATAAACATAGCACAAAAAGATCTGATGGCTGAAATTTCGTCTCTCAAAATAAAAATAGACGGAATGGAAACAAAGACCACTGAGTTAAAAAAAGAACTACCTGAGACGGAAAATCGAAATTCTCGAGGTGAAAATTTAAGGATATTTAAGTATCTTCAGTGGAATAACCTCTCAACCTGAAGAAAATCAAGACAGTATATTCAAACGTGTAGAAGTCATCGTAACCAACTCGCTCAAATTACAAGACATTAAAATTGACAACATATTTCGGATTAAGAACACGAACAAAATGTGTGTAAGGCATCTGCGTCAAAGGGATTGAACGAAAATTCTATCAAGAAGCACGTTCCGAGATAATTACTTGAAAAAATCTACATTGAAGCTGACTACATGGCGACCGAGAAATAACTTTCAGAAGAGACGAATTCGAAGGCAAAAACAAGAAAGTCAATCAGCCGAAATGCACGCACCTCAGCTAGGAAATTCAAATGCACACCCGCCAAACTTAAACTCAACTAATGCCAGCCCGTCTCTACAGAACATTATGCACTCGTATTTCAGCCCCGCATCTGCCGCAAATAAATAGGGAGTGGGCCAACCAAAGGGAGCCTTACAAACGAAGAATGCAAATAACATTCTATTTTGGAACGTGATTGTGTAAATAAAAGAAGATTTGAGAAAATGAGAACAGTGTGTTACCTATGGATTTTCTGTGTGAAATGTGGTACGGCGATAGAAACTTAAGTGATGTAAACCTCAACTCGGGCTACACGACTCGCGGCTACCCAGGAGTAAAAGTACGTGGAAGACCGAAAGGAGGTTACAAATCGACACTACAAAATTTTGTAACCCTCACGGATCACAACGAACATTACATCATAGTTAAAATACATAGATTCACATGCTCTTTCTTGCTACATGCCATTGTGTAGTAATGTTGACTGTGTTGGAACATATTTTTAATCTGTATAGATTTAAAACTCTAAGTACCCTCATCATGTTTATGCACGTGCACGTGCACATGTTTATTATAAATGCACGCGTTGGAAATGTGACGGACAATCCCGCTCAGATGCCTCTCACAAACTTCTCTCCTTCTTGTCTCTCAGGCAGTCGCATACAATGATGGAGTCATCAACCAAAGGGCAGAGTTGCTGAATCAACTTCTGACAGAGGAAGACTATGTGTGATTAGACGGCCGTAGTAATTCTGACAGGAGAGGAATCTTTACATTTATTGACGCTAATAATGCGAGCACACTTGTCCTTGCCATTGGTTGCTGCACAGATACTTATTCTCGGACTTAGTTATATCCTATTACAGCCTTAGCGAACATCAACCCGTCTTCGTCACCATGGATATCACGAAAAATAACTCTCATCCCTTGCAATAGGATACATTGGAGCTCAGAATTTGCTTTGAAGTACAAGTCGAATCTCCACGTCGTCTCCAAAACTCTGCTTCAGAACACTGAAGAACCAAACCCAAATTCAATGAAGCCATCGCACTCTCGCCGTGCTATCACAGACCCCAAGTGGTTTGACAGTTTATGCAAGAGGCTTAAACATGATGTCAATAGAACAGTGTGATTAGTTCGAAAATCAGCTGGTTCGTATTCTGATCCATGTTTATATGATAAAATAGACGCTCTGCATAATTCAAAACTACACTACCGTAAATATGTAGAAGTTTTTAAAAGAAAATTTGCTTTTCGTATGACTAAATCTAAATGTGAAGCTGCCAGACCATAGAATTCTTGCACGCTATAGATCAGTTTCGTAGAAACAAACATGCACCCTTTTTGAACCGAGGGAGGCAATAGAAGTAAGGCCAGATACTAACATTACTGAATTAGATATACGTTCGCTTGACGCAAATGTAATTCTACTTGAACTTAATAGGGCAGGAACGTAATAGGGCCGCTAGAACACGTACTAGTACATCGTTAACTGATGAAATTGGTGTGCAACGGGGAGTTATACAGGGTGAAACAATATCACCCATCATCTTTGTGATAAACTTAGATCAAGTTGTTTAGGCTACGACGAATCTCCTGGGCATCAACATGAACAGTAGAAATGTAAACATGCTGCTTTTCACGGACGAAACCGTATTACTAGCTAGTGAACAGTGTTACTTACAACGTTTGATTAACAGAACCGCAGGATTAAGACAAAATAATTTAAATGTAAACTAAATGAACAAAACGAAGGTCGTCGTATATAGAAAGGGAGGTAGAGTGCCAAAAGATGTAGCCTTCAAATAGAATTCGGAGAAAATTGAAGTATTCAATTCCTACTTGGTGCTTCTAGCAGCTGACCCAATAAATAAAACTTAGCTCTCTAACACTCGATATTTTAAAGAGAGGAAACATTAATTGCATTGAAGTTTGTAAGAATCTGTTTGTATAATTACAAGGTGTCCAATACACTGATACACACATTTTGAAACATCTGTAGTCGAATCCGCAGGGCCTAACGGTGCAATATTTTTCCTGTGTGCACAGAATATTAATATTGTTAAGCCACAAAATAATTAGGTAGGTTATGCCACACTGATATGATGACTGTTACAGTTCAAGTGATGATATCACATCCCCTCTCACGTCATACCACTCGATCGAAGCAAGAGATGTCCAGTGCTAGCATCTTCTTGAGATTGAGGTTGGCTTCTTTGGTTCATATAAAATAAATAAAACATCTATCTGGCTACAATATTTACACGTCCATATTCAAATATTTGGCAAAGTCGTATTAAAATTTCGATTCGCTCACAATTTTTGCCCAAAATGAAGTTTTCCTCGGTTTTCATACATTATTTCCTGAATGCATCAAGATAGCAACTTATGGTTAGTGTCACTAGAAAGAGCAAAATGTGTTACACAATATATGTCAACACTGCTTCTGTGGATTAACGGGAATGGAAAAATTATGAGCATATAACTTTGAAAGGAGTGGTTCGAAGCTCTAACAGCAAAATGATTTTGTTTGTCATCTCTACCACAGATATTGGGCACAAGCTTTACCTAAGGTTTAATTTTGAAACTCTCGTAATTTTTTGAAACTATATATATTTCTAAGTATGCTTGGCAAAGTTGTAATCCAGGCTAATATATAAAAATACTCATTTTTGTGATTATTTTCTTGTTATTCTTGTTACTGGGACTTCTAGAGCCATACTTTTACGGCTACAGAAATTGTAAGGTTAGTTGCATTTAATGACCAACTTTCATTAAGGTTGAATTAGTATTGCTCAAATGGCAAGTAAAAAATGATTTTGGGTGATGGAGAGTGAAAATCTCAGAAAATTATTCAGTGAGTATGTGCTTTCCGTTAACTCTCCTGGACGTGGCTCTCATGAGAAGAACGCGTGGTTCATACATTTTCATCATTGGAGCCCAACTAAACCTCCATAACTTACATAAGATTGCGTCCCTATCTCTTCACAGTCTTGAGATAATTGCAGGAAATCCTAGAAAGGGCCTGAGTGCCGCGGGTACTCGACTCCAACGCATTCAACCGGCTACAGAAATTTTTTGGCGGCACTTAAGCCACTTACCAGGCATGCTTTACAACATTGTAATATAAGTTAAATGTATGCCCGGTTTCACGAATGTTAGCCCCGTACTCCAGTTGTAACCCAAATTTTATTGTGTATCAGGACTTATGGACCACCCTGTAGTACCTAATGTACTAGTTTATGCTGCCCCCGTGTGGTCACTAAAATTTAAAGACAATATTGTTATGATAGACTCAATTCCTTGGACGGCTGTGTAATTCTCGAAATTCTGTACCCGCATTTGTGCTTTGACTAATTCTGTTAATATTAAATTCTACCTGGTAAGAGCAGTCCTAAAATACTTCGATCAGCAAGTGCTTTTACATTGAGATTGCGAAGCCTATGTATCCATGGTAGAACTCCGTTTGTAAACTCCTACAGGTCGTCGCATGCTCAAACATCCTAAAAAAATTAAACCATGAACTTTTCAAAACTAATTTTAAGAAAATTTGTAGTCATTTAAAATCAAATTAATAAACGACCATGTAAAAGTTTTATCTGAAAATCCTAGTCTCATCTCCCTCAAAAGACTAAATATGTAACTACCAGAAAATTTTACTGCATGAATCTGCCGTGGAGCTTGTGTCCTTTGCAAATTCTCCCCACATTCCTACTAATGTGCCTATTTATTTAAACTGTGTAAAAAAATATTGGGAAAATGGCTTAGAACATAATTGTGAACTCCGTAATTTCAATGAACTTGAAAACTTTTTTACGCCATGTTACGATAACCACACTACAAGACACTTAGAAGCCGATTCTTAGGAGATTAGGCACTGTTAAATCCTACCTTAATTTATTTACATGATTTTCAATTACACTACGAAAAAGAATTATTTGAACATTTATCGCTTTTGCACCTAGAGGAGATGTTGTCAACAGCGATCTTGTCTTGACTCATTGCTAAAATTGTAAACTTACTATTTGTAAATCTGCGAATTTCTTTATTTCTTTGGTTGTAAGGGCTACGGCCGGATCAACTTTAATAAATCTATCTACAGAGAGTCAAAGATTACGAGTAATAAAGCTACGATTCTCCTTTGCTAATCATCTAACTATGGCACCACAATCATCCTAATAACCTGCCAAAGCATAAGCGAGATAAATTAAGCTAATGGGAAACTGTAGAAGGCTGATAAAGATATATCCAGCCATGCAACAATCACACAAAGTATTCACAGGGATCATTATTGCGGGGCAAAAAATTTAAAGTACATAATAGTCCCTCAGCGAAAAGTACATAACCCATTGATGCTTGGACCGTTTCGAGTCTTGTGTGTTTCAGAAAATAGAGAATTAAATTCTGTAGGACCCTCTTTCATGTTTTTGGCGTAACTAACATACTTCTGTCAAAATTTTGAAGGGAGATTAAACAAATTGAAAATTCTGAATTAATTTGAAATTTGTTCAGAATTTTCCCAATCTTTGGTTTGAAATTTTGAGAAAATCATGACGTGTTTTACAAAATTCTGAAAATTACCCTAGAGAATTTAATTATGTATCTTTTAAAACAAATTTGACTCAAATTGGTTGAGGCGTTCGTGAGTTATGCGTTTTTCCCCGTCGCAGCCTAAAAAATTTCATATTTCCCGCCAGAATGAACGGTCACCGGAACTACATTGCGGAATGTCAATTACTCCATAATACAGTCCTATATTGGGAAAGATTCGAGAATCCATCACCATAATGCACAAATCATGTCGTTTTCGTATAAAATAACCTCTAGATTGATAAGAACCCGTGTAACTCTTTCCTCCAATAAGTGGTGAGCTACTGCTTTGTATAACATAATCATGGAGTACCCAAAAGTATTCTGACGGTTGCCGGAGTTCCCGAAAGTTCGATCGCGGTTGGAACTTGGAGATTTGGAGCGCATGTTTTAGCAATCGTCACTTCCACAAAGACAAAGTAAATAAATAATAAATTTTGATCAGGCCGTGACTGTTGCAGAAGTTGCTTATAGCCATGGTACTTGCTATCGAGGAAAATAATTCTCTCATTTCGGGGCTATATTATTCCAATTCTCGCCACGCTCATGAATTGTGCGTCACTGGAATTATGATTCTTCTAAGTAACAGAAATAAGGGACTGCCCATAAATGACGTCATCAGAGGGGTCAGTGGGTGGGTCAGTCTCCCATTTAACGCCATGTTAAAATCGTCATCATTTGGCATGGGTGGGTCCTAAATTTCTGAAATTTTGATGATGTCATTTATGGACAGCCCCTAAACCGGCAACTCCCTAGAGAAGTGACAAAGTTTATGTGGGTGCAAAATGTAAAGGACAATTATTACGCGTACAGTTATTCATTAAGAAGTGGAATTGGTTGCACACTGACTTTGATCTGTGCCCAAAGTTTGAACGCAACCTTGTAATAATCAGACATCAGACTGAACTTGTCCACGGAATTTCATGGAATGCCTCCGGATCCCCAGTGAAAATGATGATAAGTGATGACCTTTTTTCCGTATAAAAAGTTTATCAAGAGTCCTCCGATACGCCAAAATTTGCTGTCTTCCCCGTTTTACCCCAAAATTTCCACCGCGGATGTCCGTGAAGAGCTTATGAGGTCCCCCACTGGACTGCAGATGCGACATGCAATGCCGCAGACTCGTGTCCGTCCCATTTGCAGCGACTTTTTCGATTGGGTCGACTGCAGGTAGTAAAGTAAGCCCTCTTCTTGCAGCAGGACGGAACCTTTGGGGAAAGAGAAGGTAAAACTTTATGGATAGCACCGCCGGGTTACTGTTGCAGTGCCTTGGTGCATTCGATGTGAGGTCCTGACACAGAGGCATGTTCTTCCGCAGGCTCCATGCAACGGACTCCACTCGCCGACCAAGGTTGATCCTGCCGACACATATATAAATGGAGTTTACCCTCTACGGGAGTTATATATTCATACGATCATCCGTGGGTTTCAACAAAGCAAGCAAAACCCATGAGAAGTTTTGAAGGCCGCCATAACGGGGAGTTTCAAGTCGATATTTCTACGTCACCGCAGCACATACACACGCACACACACACAATATTTTATTTTTTCAGTTACCATCAGCCATACCATGCACCACCACGCGAACTTCAAACGTCAGCAGTTCATCATAGAACAAAGGAGATCGCACTCACAATTAAGATCACGCACCATGGTAACTACAAGCAAATGTCAACCGGGATGCTGAAAAGTTTGGATGGAATTGTAATGTCGTTGCGACACGCAAAGGACTTGAACTACATCATGCACTGTATCCACACCATATGATACAGTTTATAGGTCAGACACTACAAATATCCACCCAATATTCCACGAGTATATCCAAAACTGATCCAGAACTGAACCACAGCAATGATTCGCAAAGCAAAGGTCTGGGGGGATTTCAAAGAAAGCCTTTAACTCACTGCTAGCCGGAGGTAAAAACTGAATATCAATTCTTCCGCCTCACGATAAAGATAATATATTTTCAGAGCTATTTCCAGTCTCGGTCGCACGATGAACTCCTCCTCTCCCTCTCTCTCAGAATTTTGAATACGGTCACGAGTTCACCCACCATCACCATAAGTACTATTAAAAAGATTTCAACTTTATTAACTCTGATTGTCCTAGGAAATTTTCTATTGAAGGTCGTGATGGCAAAACAATCATTTCTTCCATAAATGTATAGATACCTCCCATCGTAGCCTTTTTCATGTCCACCCCTCCCTCATTTTACCAGGGCCCGGTTTGCATTTTACTATGCATACATGTTTGTGTATGTATAGTATTTGTTGACTTAATAGGAGGTGAAGGTAGGTGTACAAGTCGAATCGACTCGGGGTTTATAGGGCATATGACCCGTCCCTAGAATGTACCAAACCTAAAGCCTT
>WJFA01004055.1:0-11437 GCA_009870155.1 Pseudobourletiella spinata | reverse complement strand
CTCGCTACTGATTTTTCGCTTTCGCAGATATCTAGCACTGCCAGATATTTATACATATTGCAAGCCTACATAGTGTAACATCCACACGGTATAGGTATAGCGTACGTGCAGAAACCCGTTGACATGACACTTGACCTACTTCCGGACGAGTGAAAATGCCCATTCTCGAACTTAGACCACTTTTTGATGTGCTGAAGACGCTTGTGAATAAAAATGTCGCCAAACTTGCTAAATACGCCTCCTATGCTGTGGAAATGAAAATTGGTTGTGCACAAAAGTAATAACCTGACGAAACGAACCAGGCGTAGTTTTCAATTTCGTGTGTAATATTGTGTGAGATTAGGGGTGTCACATTTTGGCGCAGTTGTTTCTTTTAAAAATTTTGGCTGTACTTGGCATTAGACGAGTATGTTAGAAGTTTAACATACAATGTAGATCTCCCTAAATGCTGTCGTCAGTTAATTTTAGCTGTAATTCCATGTCAAATCATTAACTCAGTCAGTCATTTAGTCAATAATTTGGAAAGGCACAAGAATGAAAATTTACAACGCCAATATCGCCACTGCGTCATTTTCAATACATCTGGCCTTTCCCTTGATTTCTACTGATTCTGCTATTTTTTGAAAGGGTGTGCTTCTGACTTCTGATCTTAATACATGACCTACCTCCCCTCAGTAGTGTACAGTCGAAACGATCTATGGTGAGCCTAGCTTGGTCAATCAGGGAGATTACACGATCACTTTTCGAGCCAAAAGTGCATGCCAACACCAAAGGGCTTGGGGAAACTTGACTTTCGCTTATAATACAGTAAAACATCGTTAGTCAGGCCCTCGCGGGACCGCGAATTTTCCACCTTTTTAAAGAGTGGGGCCGTAGTAAGGGGCTGTCCATAAATGACATCATCAAAATTTCAGAAATTTAGGACCCACCCACCCCAAATGATGACGTATTTTAACATGGCGTTAAATGGGAGACTGTGACCCACCCACTGACCCCTCTGATGACGTCATTTATGGACAGCCCCTAAGGCGATAACTTAACATTGATTTAGGTCACTAGGGCGTAGAATTTATGACCGCATTAAAGAGTAACCGTATTAGAGGTGGCCGGACACACAAGATTCTATTGTATATTAGTCAGAGCTTTGAAGATTAAATTGAGGAGTGAGGATTAAATTGAGAATTAGGATTGAGGATTGAAATTAATTCTCAATCTTAATACACTAAGCAGATAATCGTAATCAATCTTAATCCTTGATTTGGAGTTATTATTAATTCTCAATCACAGACCATCTGAGGTGATTAAACTCCGTTAGGATTGGAGCAAATGCCGACGCGCTTCAGGGGTAAATCTACTTGTTTTTGAACTTCTAGCGCAGGCATTGTTCACGAAATGGTTCGTGAAAGCATCCAAACTGTCACTAATAATATAAAATTTAGGTCAAAATTGTCGTGCTTTGGCTACAAAGATATTTCTAAGAAGGGGATTTTTTATGTCACCAGCACACGAATCAGTGATCATTCGCGTTCGAGAGGTCCTCCAGGGAGATTAACGATGTAACATTCCTGGGTTCGAAAATTCAGATTTCTCTGAGTTACGCGCTCTCAAAGTTGTCATTACTTACTGTCTTCACTTAAAATCATATGTTAAATCCCATAATGATTTTTCCAGTTAAGTAATTGATTATTTCCAGTTGCGAAGCATTTTTGATAATCCCGCTTAAAATGACTAGTGCGGTTGGATGGATGGTTCCAATGCTTTCCAGTGCTAAAAAGTATCAATACTACTGTTTCCGAAAATTTGGTCGCATTCCGAGACGACAACTACCTACAGAAAGCTCAGAACTGGAAAATCCGTGTGGCGCTTTGCATGCGATTTTTAAGTGAAGACGTACTCCCCCCTTCGGTACCCAGCAATGAAAACTTTGAGGGCCCATAACTCAGGCAAATCTGAATTTCCGCAACTAGGAATTGATCATTGTTAATCGCTCTGGAGGACCTCTCGAAAGCGCATGACCTTTGATTCGTGCGCTGATGACATGTAAAAAGGTCTCCTTGTGAGTCTTAATCTGATTTTCTGTATCAGTTTCAATAGCTACTGTTTTGACGTGTCCTCAATACCAAAGAAACTGTCGAATAAGTGGTTTCAGTTAAGAAAGGAATGAAAATTGCAACTAACGAGTGACTACAAAAAAATTTAAAAATGTAATCTCATAATCCTAATTCTAGATAATTTTTTTTAATTTTCAATCCTTAATCGTAATATTCAATCCTAATATTGAGAACCTGTTTTTACTCCTCAATCCTAAATTCTCAATCCCTATAGTCGTACTTTTCAATTACTCCCAATCCTCAATCCTCAAAAATGTGTTTATCTTCAAAGCTCGATATTAGTTGTGGCTGCCAAGATGCAGTACATCCTGTACCCATGCAAGTGGGGACGTTTGACTGGTGGTGCCGCAGATCTAGATTAGGCCATTTTTCCTAATCTGAAAAAAGCATATCAGATCTAGAACTAGATCACGAATCCGACAATCGGGTTTTTTTCGACCACTAAAATAGTTTTCATTGCGGCTGCAGCTTTCAGTGTGTTCAATGAGCTTCAAAGCAGCAGTTTACCAGCTGAGGGCCATGCCAAAAGTCCAGCATGATCTACGTAAGATACTTGATAATTTCCAAGAGCCTTCTTCATTATTACTATCCTTTGGAATATGTTCGAGCATGTGAACTCCTGCCTACTTTCATTCCCGTCGTTGTATTCATAAGGTGGATTTAGACTAGTTCAAATTAGATTGATTCGATTCATTCGTATCTCATGCGGCGTCATTCCTCAGCAAAGCAGGTTGATCTCTTAGGCCCGCGCCATTTCCACTAACTACGTATTATAAGGGCTGAAGGGCTAGAGGAAATCTAGAGTGCCGGAGTTTCACGCAAAAGGACTGACATTATTAATGTTTTTTACGACTGGAGAACGAAAGGTAAGATGCGACGCCTTATATTTATTCTACAGGTTCCTTCCACATCGATGACTATGGGAGAAGAAAAGCTTAGAATCTTGATAGTGTTACCACCTCTTAGAGAGTAGGAATGTCCTTGTAACTGTGATAGAGTACTAGCGGTCGCGTTAGCGCATTAGCTGCATTTGAAGCATTCATCTGGTGCCATTAGAGTTCCTTTAGGTTCCCCTCCTCCAACGCCCCATCCAAAACGTTCTACCGAGTCTCCATTCATTACCAAATGTTGATCCATTACTAAACGGTAATCCCTCCCTCAACTTTCCAATCTAGTTGTGAGGCATGTTGACTGATCGGAATATACTTACACATAAATATACATTGTGTCCAAAACTATGCGCACATTTGTTTTTCACAGGAACCCGAGCGCCTCAACGCACACGAAAGATTTTTAGAAGCAATTTAAAGGTGAACCTTTCAGTTATTGTTTACACCATGTTCGTCAAAATGGATCACGTGGTTCCTTAGATAAGAGACAAAAATTTTTCTGGCTAATACCTATAAAACTTAGCTGTGCAAAAACATTTATAGTGCACCGCGTTATAAAACCGCTTCACTGCAGCTCCAGTTTCCAGTACATGGACGTCTCTATTTATGGTACCTAAAATCCAAAATCAACGCACTGGATTGCCTGGCCAATGCACTACACACTAGGATTTGAGTTTTAATGCGGAAATGTGGAGGACTCTTGAAGATGGACCAAATTATCAGTAATATAAAGGGTATACCGAGTTTATTCGGCCACTTTCGTAGAATATAATTTACTAGATCTAGTTAAGTTAGGCCAAGACGTGATAGCTTCTACAATATAGCCCTATCAAGGAACGTAAGAATGAGATGTTGTTAGAATCAAGCTAAATGAAATTACGGCGAATTATTTAGGATAGTCGGGAGGAGGAAGGGGCTGGAGAAAGGCCTCAAATTCATGTGTGTTGCGCTACAGGTCACAATTTTTTATGCTCAGAGGTACCATGAAGTCATTCCGCACACCCAGACAGGTTTCACATTTTTTTCTGAGGTCATGGGAGCGGTAAGTAAAGGGTCAAAGGAAGGATTACACATCAGTCTGTTGTTACTAATGGAGCTGGTCTCACTGCACCGAGACAGTTGCCAGCACAACCCACTGAAGGTGCTTATACGACCACTGCAGTGGCAGAAATCACTGCGGGAGCCTCGCAGGCAGGGAGGGTTCGCTGGGTGCGTGTCAATGCGGGCTTGTGGCAACGCACGTGTTGGGGAATAGGGAAAGCAGAAACTTTTTGGCGGAGTAATTTGTCGTCGGTGCTACTGTGTGCATTGAGGTCTGCGCCTGCGTAGTGCGAGGTGTGAATGGACCATTATGGGAGTGTTGGTGGTGGGGAGGTGGAAATGTGGAATCAGGTGGTGTTTCATCCAAATTTTGTAAGTGATTGTGTTATTATTAGGTTAGTTAAAATGTTAACTAGTGAAGCTTTGGAAATAGGTATGAAACTGGAAAGTTGTATACGATGTGCACTGTGTGGTTATACATGTCGGTTTGTGCGTTTGGTTTGGGGTTCGTGTTGTTGGAGTTCACAAAATAGAATTTGGATAGTTTGTTGATTAATTTTAGGTGTAACTGTAACGTATTTGCAGTGTCGGTTTTATCAGGAAAGTGAATGCAATATGCGTATCGTAAGTTCTTGGGTTGGAGTTTTTTCGTGGTTTGATGTGTAAGTACTGCGACGTCGTATTCTACGGTCATTCTGTATATTTTCGTGCATTGTTTGCGTTAGATTTAATTACACATTTGATAAGCTGCGTATTATTTGTTTTTGGTATATTTTAGCCTCGTGTCAAGAATGGAAAACACTTCTATGTGACGGTTTTCGGCCGGACACTATCGAATTTCGTTACGCTAGTACGGACAGTTGGATTTAGTTATTGTTTACCGTGTGTGTAAGTTTCTTTCCTTTAATTTTGCACTTCCGAATGGTGTGCATTTCAAATCGAGCGGAGTAAACCAAGTTTGAATATTTAGCCACGGGAGTTGCTCTTAGCAGCCGTACCAGAAATGCCACTAAATGGCTCATTCCTACAGGACGCAAATGAAGTCATATTGCAATGAAAACGATGTCAACATGACTGTCAAAGTCTGGAAAAGGGCCTTTTGAAAGTTTCATGTCCGTAGGTTATGTGGTTTTTCTTAGAAAAATTGAAAAACTGAATTTGGCATAAAAACGAGACAGTGGTAGTGGGGAAAGATGACGTCATGGGCGTATTGCATGAGTTGGCTGATCAAACATGCTTAAGCCCCGAAGATTGTCCCTATTCATTGCAGGGGATGAGAATGCCTTTGAACGGGGCACAACTCTTATGTGAACGTACGGTCCCTATGGTGCTACTGTCGACACAATGCTGTTTCAACTACAGTGGTGGCCAGTTAGATACCACCTGTGGAGATGACACGCTTGCTCTTTGCGTATCGGCCATCGTAACACATGACGTAACGCTGTCGTTTGTGTTTAACACACGACAATGCGACGAACAATTTCGCAATCTAACCGAAGTGGTAGTGGATTGAAAAATTCACTACCATACGCGAAATTGAAAATTATAATATCTTAGAAACTAGGCGTTCTGTGCGCGAAATGGTTTAGCGTTAGTGTATTCTAGGGCTGGGCCGTATTAGACATATACGCTGCGTTTTATACAATTATGTGATGTACACGGAGATTCTGTGCGCACATTCCACCCAGTTAAATTTTCATGAACATGACCGCCCACCACGCCCACATAATCGTTGAGCCCCAGCCCACATGGGCCATGGGCAAATTACTCCAGTTTTCTCCATACTAAGATTTCATTTAGGGTAACTTCACGAGGTTCCGACCTAAATGGGCTGACTACTCTCGAGTTTAAATTATTGACCAAAAGATTCCACTCTGCAGTACTTTCGGAACGCATTCCCGGTACGCTTGCGTGACCACTACTACGGGGGATATGGGTTAAAATATTTTATTACTTGATTACATGCTTAATTTTCGATTTTGAAACATTGTTTTGATTTGAGCATGTTTATAATCACCTGTTTTCATAAATGTGAAAATTTAATGTTTCATGAACATAAATGTCTCATTTCCCGTCAGGATTTTGATGTACCCGGTATCCCCTTTGGATACATACTACTTCAAAAAATGTAGGAAAATCTACCAGGTAACGGAAACTTCGTCTTAATTAGATCAATTGAAGACGGATCTAACCTTTAATTTGAATTAAATTGTTGCACACAAAATTAATACAATCGACATACACCAAATTTTAATTGCTTAAACCACTGCAACGCTAAATTGAGAAACTTCAAATTCGGAGTTATTTGTCCGGAACTTGCCCCACCCTTACTTGATAAATATTGTTCTTTGTCAAAGATAAATATACTTTCTAGGTTGCTCATTTAAATTTTTTGAAAATCGGTCCCACTTGTAGAGATATGTGAGTTTCAAAATTTAGAAATGAAATTTTATTTAGAATTTTACGCGTTTAATTATTAAGTTTATACAATTCTCTAAAAATAAACATGTTTGCGCAAATCGGTTTGAAATTGCTCCAGAAACAAAGCACACCGAAAATCCGATAATATAGCCCTAACCACTGGTACCAGTGGTGACATATCGTTACCATTGTTTCATGCCAAGGGAAATAATCTTCGGTTCTAAAAAATAACTGTTCGCCCGCCCGTGTTCAAAAATTGGGGAGCTCATGACCGATGAACATGTAACGGGCATAAGATTCCCGTATCCTCTTCGTTACACACCCACCTAGCCCTCAGGACGGAAGCACTGCTTCTGTAGCATAGTGCACTGGTTTGCAATAATCGAATTTTTTTCAAAAAGCGGTAGGTCCTTGGGAGTATAACATTGTTTTGGAAAATTTCGTTTCAAATTTCCCGTAAAAAATTTGGGTGAATTGGAAAATTTGAAGCATGGCATATTTTTGCTGTTTAATATGGCAGAAACGTTACGCAGTCGTTTGTGGCTTTTATCACAAAGTACGACGCGATGAACGGTTTGGCACTCAAGCAAGGCATAAAATACTTCACGGGGTTCGGGTGGATGATTCTAATCGAGAGCCTACGTTACTGTCCATTTGAGTCAAGATATTACCAAACGCGTTACTGCAGTGGGTAGTGGGTCATTTTTTCAAATTTTGGCATTACTTAATTTATGCATGCTCCCGAAACACTCAGCGAACAACAAATATGTTTCCATCCTCACAAAAGGATCCGCGGGTGTCCGGTGGCTGTCATGCTGGGCGAAGCGCGGATTTTTCTAATGGAAGTTGAGGCAGATGCTATGTCGTCATACGTGCAACATTCAGACGTCTGCTCAGTTTTGTACTTACGGCATGACAATAATGGTATTTATTATTGTTGTTTTACAGGTAGTTAGTGGTTTTGTTATTCAGTTCAACAAAATCATACACACAGTTAACAATAACAAAAACAATAACTAAATTACAATTTAGTTACCTCACATTTCCATATCTTTGACACGCGCTGTATAAGGACAATTACAATCACAATAAGAATAACAAAATCTAACGCAATCATACCACAATAAATAAATGTCTCCGGCCTCTTTGTTATTGTTTATACAGGTAACGAAGTTACGAGAATTTGTTACTAAAATACAACACCAGTAGTTAGTCAACATGTCAACTTCTATACGCACCCACAAATGCAGATACTCTAACTCCGCAGTAAATGATTGCAACATGCTTACTGCTCCACATGCACACAAAAACACAACACACGCATCCATGGCCTGCACATATATTAAATGCACATTCGCATTGCAGGTATACTAAGTTCTGGCATTGTCAGGTTTATTTCATTTACTTATTATATGTTGGTTTATGACTTCGTGCACGATAAATGGAGATGTTCTGGACTAAAGCGCTTTTGCTTGTCTAACGGATGCAAGAGAAATGCCCAAAAAGAGCTCAATCAATATAGGGCAATGTAAAAATGCCATGTTATTCTTACCAGATCCTCTATTTAAGAAAGTACTTGGGTTTGGACGAACACGTCAAAATGTCGTCTTATGTAAAGCGGCAACGGGATATAGCTATACCATTTCAGCAACGCACTTCTGGGGGATCCCCATAGATTGCGCAGAATCTTGCAACTTTGCTCACCCCTCAGGCAATCGGAATCCCCATATAAGGCTTAGCCCCCGTCCCGGCCTCCGAAGAGGCAGGAGGTAATTCCGGCGAGCACCCGAGTCGATAAGTTTCCCGAATGGGGGTTACTCCGTAGGGATGGGGGTGCAACACATTAAAAAATTTTAGTGCGAAGTTCTCAAAAGAATTAACCATTACAAACACACTTATAAAAACTAAAGCATTTAAACTCATTTTCATTTGTTTCGCGCAATGATTGTTTTGTTATGGCTTGCAGTGCTTAGAGTTGTTTGATCACTTTTAATCAACTATGGTTTTACAGAATAAGGGCATAGTCGGCCCTCTCGTATATGTTCCTACCGTAGGTGGAGCTATCCCGGTAGTAATGTAATAAACCTGACAGATGCCAAATTTAAAAGACCTGCCATTAGAACGTGTAAACTTCTCTCTGCAGGCTGTGGATGCGCGTGCTGTGTCGTTGTGTTTGTGTGTGCATGTGCTGTGGTAACCATAGACCTCATTGCACACACGACGACACATCACACGGCCAAAACGTTTCCACCCTCCCAATTCCCAATCCTGCCTGCGAGGCCCGAACAGTGGTCGCGTAGGCAACTTCACTGTGCTGCACTGGAAGATGGACTCCCTTCAATCAGTCCAGCTCCCGGCACAACAACAACCCCTCTGTAAGCATTGAAGTACGTATATACCTAAGAAAAAAACTTTAGACCTTCACCTATCCCCACCCCCTGACCTTAAAAAAAGTGTCATCAAGGACATGGCACAATTTGAAAAATACAAAAAATAAATATGACTTTTTTCGCGTTACATGACCATATTTGCCAGGCCTCAGTCTCTCTGTCTCTCCACCCCCTACCTTTCTTAGCACTTTCTTCTAGAGCACAAGTATCAGCTTTTAAAATTCCGCTACTAATTAGACTTACTTTCGACTGTTTTAGACTGGGATTCTTGGGAAAGTCGGGAGAGAAAATACATTTGTGCCGTTCAGTTATGGGACACCTCGTACAATTTTATGCCGCTATTTCATACTCACTATTCGTGCACTATTAGGTATAACTTTTGGTGCGAAGTTAAGTTTAAGGCGGCATACTGGAAGAGTGGGGAAACCTCGAGGTCTTACGAAGTTTATCGAATAGTGGAAGAGGAAGCACGGTCACTGGTGGTTAAGATGATGATGAGGGCGAAGTGTCAAGCGAGAAAGGCATGATGTGGCATGTGACCCACCACCACCCAGGAAAATCTAATTGAGACATGCACGCTTGTGATCCCATCAATTGCCATTGGCACCATTTCGGCTGTGATAATAAGTGGAACTATATGCACGTACAGTGTTTATACGTATGAAATATGACATGATTGATGAGGCCGGGGGATGGTCTGACAAGACCATTGAAACCATCCTATCACAACCACAACTTTTGGCTGAATAAGAAAAACTTGTAGGGTGCCTTAGTCATCTCAGCTCTTTGACTCTTTCTCTCACCGATTCGCCCTCTCCCTTTTCAATCGTCTCTCGTACTTTCTCTGCGTGTCTCACCCATCTCCGTGCCGCCATCACTTTTCCATAAGCATACAGATACAACATAACAAACACTGCTGAAACGGTCACATAAACGCACGCACATGTACACTTATGTCCCACAAAAATATACAAGCCCACAAACTTACACACACATTTATCTTCCCGGAAACACCCTTAACTCCTCTTCTCGCCCTGTAGGAGAATTTTGATCTGCTTTTAAATGGAGCAGACATTTTCAATGGACTTATTCTATATCCCTCTCCTCTTTGCTTACAGCAGATTTGGCGGGATGTGAGTGTGTAGAGTTTGGCTCTAAAGTCTCCTTTCAAAATTTCCATACACTATCGATTTTATGCGAAGTTTTGTACACAACTTCGCAGCAGGACTCTCCCCCGCACTCACAAACAGGAGGATAACCGGCGATCCTAACACGTTGCAGTAAGGACAAGAAGAAAGTATGAGCAGAAAATCTAGAATTTTACAGTAGAGGAAAACTTTTCTCAACCTTCTGTCTGCATAACTTTGAACTTTTCCATCATCCTAGTACTCAGAATGACTTATATTCGAATGACAGTGTGGCGTGAGGGCGTGGCGGCCGTAACCTTAATGGCAGTAGTTGTGGTGGTGCTATTGAGAGGAAAGAATTAATGAGGGACGTCGGAAGGGCCAATGTTCTCACCACAGCATTGGGCTTATCTTACACACTGATAGGTCCAACATGTTTGTCTGCGTCCCTCCATTGCGCTGCGCCATTAACACTCGCGGCATCGTGAATAATAAATAACCGCTTTTACTTCATCCGGAGATCTATTAGTATGGTATGGGCTTTCTTAACCCACTACCCTACTCTCCGCTCCATTACAACGAATGTAGTTTCTGCCAGGTGAGCAAAAATCTACTTAACCTCTGGTAAAAAATGAGATACCCTGCTGTGAGATAATGGATACAATTTGCAGCTGAATACTCGAACAGGTTGTCTTAATCCTATTTCATCATTTATGAGAGAATACTGTGATAAATTAGGTTTATTGTATCCCAATCTAATATCTAAGTGGGCACATCACTAGTTTGTAAACTTGCACTTTTCATTAAATTCGGAGCGCCGTACTCTCGTAGTTGTAAACTCCACCCTCATTCTTTTTGGGATATAGCGCATCCGCATTCAACGTTCTATTTCTACGAAAGGCTACAAAGGGAAGCTCCGCAGTGATCCAAATTAATGAGAATATGACATGACCGCGGGATCTTGCTGTGGCCCCACCGAAGTTACTTTCATATGAAAGTATTGTAGGCGCAGTGTCAGTAGTGGCGGTCATTATTTTTCGTCCTCCTGAGAGGATGGTGATGAACCGCTGTGGAGAGGAAACGGGCGTTCCGAGAAAAATGAGGTAGCTAGTGTGCCCAACGGCGGTCTGGTTGAAGATCAAACAAAAGGAGGTTAATTCATCAAAGATGAGAGAAGACGGGGAAAATGTGCAGGAGCCAATAAAAATTGACGGAGTGGGAGTGTGACAGAGTTACTCTCAGCTAAACTCGATAGTTACATCCACCTAGTTTTCTCACTCGCGACAGTACGTTTATCATTGCAATGGCCAAAAAACTCGGCGAGGGTTCAAAATAACGCGCAATAACAAGGGACACTTCCCACATGCCAATGGCGCACAGCGCCGACACCCTTTAGAATGCAGAGCTTATCCGCAAAGATTACCTTTTGCAAAGCAGTAGGTGCGGAAACTCAGGTT
>WJFA01004054.1:0-11438 GCA_009870155.1 Pseudobourletiella spinata | reverse complement strand
CTTGGAGGCAGCTGCACTTAAGAAAGTCCCAGGCCCCGCAGAGGTCTCAGCATACTGGTCACAGTCTCAGGTTGAGGCTGCATTATGTACAGTATGTTTATCCGAAAGTGTTTCTCTGATCATGGGATTACAGGACACAGTTACTTTGGAGAGTATATAACAGAATATTTTACTGGATTTGCAGTAGTAGTACAAAGACGTACGTTCGTGAAAATCCGCCACAGTTGATCCGCAGAGGATCCAATACGTATCCTTATAAAGACTTTGACCCTATTAATATAGTTAAACCTTTGGAAAGAATGAAGATAGCCAGCTGACGGGGTTAAAAACGGCACTGTACTCATCAGAGATGCGTAATATAACAATCACATTTCTCCCTCCATCAGCAAATGCCTTTTGACGCCAAGACGGCCATCGACCACACCGTGAGCTGTTTGTTAGGTGTGCAATGTCTAATTCCCCTGTGTTGAAAGTGGACTCTGATCATGGGGTCTGTGGCCGCTGCCACCAGAGAGGACAAATCTGCTTCATGGGACACTGTAACTCAAAAATGTAACCTTAAAAATCAATCATGTATTGCCACAACATCTTTCATTTGATGCATATAGCAGAGTCTCCTATGATATCTATCTCTCTAAGCTAGGAGATATGCGTTGATAGTTGTCAAAAAAATTCATGGAATTGGTTTTTTAGAAAATCTGTTGCAAAACTTGTTTTGTTCCATAGTGCGTGTCTGGAGAGGTGTCTCGTAGTAGTTGAGGGGAGATAACCGAGCTCATATGAGCTCAAAGTTTACCACCCGTCCAACCTCATCATGAGATACTTTTTATAGCAGTGGCTATACCGTATCAATTTCAGGTTTCTGAAATTTCAGTTGTTATTTAAAACTATCCTCTTTTCTGACTGAAGGCAAGTCTTGGGAAGATAGGATGAAGCAAAGCTATATATTTGTGGACACTCATCTTTCTCACGCGTCGGCTTCAGGCAGCTATTACTTGTTATCCTTATTGACAATCCTTCTGCAACGCTAACTACTATACTACTTGTCTGCTTCTTCTGAGCATGAGTGTTCCGCGTAGTGACTCTGTGTGTTATGTGTCTGCGAGAAACAGCATTAGAGCATTAGTCTTGTCACCTGAGTTACAGCTGTAAATTTACCCTCTCTCGTCAGCTTTTGGTATAAACCAAATTGAGGATGGAAAGAGAGATTTTCATTTACGCACCTGCTAACAAGGGGACATTGTCAGGTGTCTGCGGCGCACAGCGCCGACACCCTTTACAACGCAGAGGTTATCCATAAATATGACCTCTTGAAAAGCAGTGAGTGCGGAAACTCAGCTCTGACCCCGTTAGAGGGTCAAAACACAACGTTTCGGATTCAATCTATCCAAAGGGAAACATCCCATGTTAAATCCCATAAGTATTTCCCAGTTTTGAATTTCGAGTGATTTTTGAAAACAACCTTAAAAACGCCGCTGCTGTTGTAGTACCTGGGTATTATCCACTTTGGTCGTTAAAAAATTACACATCTGACATACCACATCTGGTACACTATCTGAAAACTTCACCGCGTTCTGAGCGAATAAGTGTCGAAGCAAATTTTCATCTCATGCGTCATTATGTGTATTCATGGGTACTCACTGGAAATTCAAACCTGGCAAATACTTATGGGATTTAAAATGTGATTTTTCAGCCTGCATGTACGCGTACTTTGTGACCCTCCAAAACGGCCAAATCTGAGTTTTCGCACCTACTGCTTTGTGCGAGGTAATCTTTATGGAAAAGCTATGCGCTTTACAGGGTGTCAGCGCTGTGCGCCGCGGACACCTAACAATGTCCCCTTGTAAGTCTAGCTATAACTAAATTGCATTGCATGCAGGTTTCAACCGGTACAAATAATAGAGTTTAGGCACAGTAGAACCATCAGCTAAATCACCCTATTAGTTCAATAACACCGTAGTGTCGTTGTATGGGAATTTAACACCGCAATGCAAGTATGCATGTAAGTAAACCCTAGTGAGCAACCGCGACTTTAACTTACGAATTGCAGGAACTACAGATACTGCAGGGGCATGGATAAATTTCCATAATCTTTCGGGTATTGAGTAGAAAACATCGTCGAACTACAAAGTTAATTGAAAATATTCTAAAAAATAAGTACTCTAGATAAAGTTAAGCAGTTAAGATAAAGTTTAAAGATAAGCAGTTACCGTAATAGGTCTTTACAGATAAGCTCGACTTCAGGAGAAATTCGCCCCTCGAATCTTGGTGTTTAGATTTAACCAAAACCACGGTTACCGACTACTTCCGAGTGACCGTTTGGTTCCCGTAATCTAAAGGAGGTTAATATACCTATATCTCTTTCACAATCTACAATGTTGTTCCCCTGACCGATCAACTATGAAGTTACATCTTATTTTGACGCTCAAACTTGATGGCGGAGTACAGGGAATGCAACTGCAGCAGGATAACTTAGCGATATATATCGCAGCAAGCGATTTGTAGTACCATGGTAAGACTCAGCAAGCGCATCTCACATGTGGTCACAAACACGTAACGCTTATATCATGTATAACTCTGCTCACGTTATCCCTTTGTAATAGCTTCACGTCCGCTCTCCGTTCACTGTTGAGTGTATACTAGCGATCCCCCCGGAACCTTCCCTTAACATGTAAGAGGAAATCCCTGATTTCCCCGACTGGTTCACTGGTCGAGTTCACCTATCTCCATAGCGTTTCTTTCACTCGGCGGTTTATAGTTTAAGTAATTCTTAATATCTGTCTCCGTATGTTGTCGAAATTCCGGCATTGGCATACTCCGTGGGTGAATAAGCAAGGAATAAGTGAACTTAGGACAGGTCTTTGTAGACTATAGCTCCGCAAACTCACCAGATACACGTCTCCCAGACGAATCAGTTAATTTGTTGTCACCCTCAAGGAACAAACCTATTTGAAGTTGAACATGACAAAGGTAAAAATTGGTTTCGTCACTCCGCCGCGACCGTCAGACGTTTACCTGCGGGGTAGTACGAGACCTTTCGCTGGTCTACACGTGAGCACATATCAAGTCTGCGTTCTTCGTCTTTGCGTAAAGCCGGTTATTGATTGAGAGTTATCATTTTCATGTGGGCAGCTGTTTCTGCTCCTGCTCTTGCCGCTGCGACGTCGCTTTTTCTTGACTCAACAAGACTCATACCGCTGGTTTCAGGTGATTGACAAGCCGTCTCATGACAAAAGTGAGATGGGTTCAGTGAAACGAACTGCAGACGAAATATGGAAGCTTGCCCCTTGCTTCTGACAAAGAAGACCACAAATGTTAAGTATCCGAAAACAGATGAGCACAATTGCACGCGCACACACATTATGGCCATCTCACGTTCACATCAATCTACATCTTATTATATTGCACACATATTTAACTAAACGAACCCCACCAGCTCGCGATACTCCCACAGCAGGTTATGCATCGAAGATGTTAAACATATGTTAGGAGAGAGAATGGACTGGGCAGGCACAATATTCGCCGCAAGCTTCATGGAATATACACACACACATGACACGTGGTGGGCACGACGGAAGCAGAGATAGGATCTCAAAGCGTGTGCATTTGTGTAACTTGAAATAATAAAATAATTACAGTGTATGCATACGTGTGGTAGTAGCGGTAGGCCGAGGGGGGAAATAGGGGTGGGGCAGCTGGTGTTGAACTTTGCACATTTGTTTATCATTTGAGTTAGATTAAAGGGTTCCTGCATATTTAAGCCGCAACTGCAGAGCGGCTATGCAATGGGCGCCCAAGTGTCATGTAGTTTTGTAGCAAATGGATCATGGTTCAAGTCGCCAGCGGTCAGCGTAGACCAATAACTTTCGTAGGTGTTGTTGTTCTTGTACTTGGCGTAGACAGGGAAAAATAGCTGATCGGGTTTCGCCGAGTTTCCCCTTGAATATGTTGACTAGGTGCTTTACTCGCTAGATTTTTTGCTCGAAGGGACAGTGTGGAATTCCAAGGAATTTTTCCAGACGTAGCCTACAACTGCAGGCTTATTGCGGCACGAGTGGATGAATATTAATGAGGACAATGAGGTGACGGACATTTTGTATTTAGATTCCTAATTTCTTCGCCGTACGATCGTAGATACATGGTTACTTTTGTGTTAGTGAAGAGATTGTGGAACATATTGGTTCGTGCGGTGAGGCCATTCGGGCTGCAGTATTCCGAGTGAAAGGTAGACGAGTTAAGCTTTGGAAGCTGTGGCTTAATGAAATTTTAATCATCAGCTAATGAGTGATTCAACCGCACGTTACTGACCGCTCTGTGCAGCTCGCCAGCTGACTTCCTCAACCAGATGGATTTAATGAAAGTTGATTTACGACGACGACGACATGAAGACGCTCGCTCTTGACTGTTAACTCCTTGCGTTCATCCCTCACAGATTAGTTTCGAATTACAATGTGAGGGGCATATGTAAACTATGTACAGGAAAGATCAGTTCAGTCACCTTCTTGGCCCTCTTGGACTTTTACCCAATCATAATAATAATAATATTAATAATAATAATAATCATTGTAATAATAATAATAATATCAATATTGGTAGCAGCAGCGGCAGTAGTTACGGTGCACCATCGACTTGTGGCTAGGCAGTTCTTGACGGCCAATGGATTTCTCGGACACAAATTCCAGATAAGCATGAGGGGAGGGTTGGAAAAAGTGGCGTTTTGACGACTCCCAAACCGGTTTCTAGGATTTTTATTGAATATTTTGCCACCTCTTTGAAAACGAACCGCTTGGAGCGACCTTGTTGGGAAAATATCAGTTTCATTTATTACAACATGGCTCGGATGAGTGCTAAGCAAGGAACATCAATATGTTGATAAAGGAAATTCAGTAGTAAGTTATAGTATGGCAGGGGTGCTGGTCGGGGTAAGTAGAAGTAGCAGGGTAGTGGTAAGGCAGGCATCAGACCTTTGAGATTTGAATGTGCCTCACTGGCGAGTGTATGGGGGGTACATAATAGCATAAAAGCTAACTTGCTTGCACAACAGCCCTTATATCGTCGTCAAAAACAACCTTGCTGTAGCTACAGAATGAAGGGCCAGGGAATATCTATCACCCTCACCTCTGCTGAATACACTCGTATCCGCACCAGTGAGTAGTATTCAAATATTATCATGCAACATGCAATCCCTATGTGCCAGGCTAGCTGCTTACATACGCTGCCGCGAGAGCTTTGTTGGATGATCCTAGTATTTTCATCAATATACTCCTTCAATCTCTCAACATTCCTATCAATGATTTTACAATCCTTCAAAAAAGTAGTCCCTTCATGATGAATGAAATGGGCCTCACGTCTCACGTGTTAAGTAATATCTTAGAGTTCTCCCTCTCTGCAATTAAAAATAACATTTTGTGCCGCCAGAAAGCCTCTTTGCTGTCATCTAGGACTGTTATCAAAAAATTATTAGCGGTGTATACTATACATAAAGGATGGGTTGCAGTTGCAGCAGATTGCAACAGCCTCCCAAATTTGCACTTCCAGCATTGCAATTATACCCCTAGACTTGTTGATTAACCCGCTTCTGTTGCGCTTTTTTCACTTCTCCACGACGGCAAGCCTGTGAGGAGGAGGGGTAGAACCACCATATTAATGCAGGACTAGTCCCGTTTAGCCAGCTATTAGGAGAAGAAAATCGTGTAAAATTAAAATTCATGAATTACAAGGAACAAGAGGTTCAACTTGAAGGTCTTCGTACATATTTATGAGAGCCCTTAAGGTTTCTTTGCTCAAATCTTCTCTGTCACGCAGACTGTGTCCATCTCCAATGCTCTTGAATTCAAACCTGTTATAGTCTTTATTGTTTTAAATGTGCTCGTATTACCCCCACAGAGATGAAGGAGTGCAAACTGCAACCACCTCAATTTGTATTTTGTATCATGACTGACCACTTCAATTTTTATGCCAACTGACTGGCAAGGCAAATCATTAGTTTGGTGTTGACAACCTCAATTATGAGTGAAAAAAAGGAATAGGCGGAATTATGGAGGGTATTAAAAACGGAGATTCATATTTATAATGTATTTTATTCAAACTTTTATATGGAACAGCTTGGTTTAGTAAAAGATGCCGGAGAGGGAAAATAAAAACGAGCCGGGCCTCACAATAATATATATATATATATATGTATATATATGTATTCTTGTACTTGTCCCACGCAAAAAAATAACTTAGAATAATACTTGCTCCTCATTTCCATTTTCGCATTTCTTTCCCTTCTCTCTTATAGCCAATCAGTAGAATATTTCAATGGACCGACAGATGTAGACAGATAACACCTCTTCACTACATTAATGCGTTTTCACAGTTAATCCTTTACCACAAATGTCTTCCTCCCCCGCTTCCGGACGCACATGGCATGGCCAGACTTTATTATAATTACATTAACAACACTTGAACAGTCAGACACACACTCACATATACGGATTATAATACAAACATTTATAAAGAGGACCCATATCCTCTACAATTCCTTGCGTGAACCGGAAAAATATTTGCATATTACATATGCTCAGTTACTCGGAGGGTATAGAAGAGAACACGATCCGTTCTTGCATAATAGTAATTTACACATCTAATTTTACTCTTTAAAGACAAGTAGAGAGCTAAAGAGTATAGACGGCTCTCAAACAATGCTGTGGGTCTTCCGTTTTTGTAGTTTCTCGCCCTCGTTTTGTCCGTTTTTGTTCATTCTTACTAAACGTGCTACGTTTGTCCTGGCACATATGAAACAGTAGGAGGTTCCTGATTGGTCTGTTTACCTCCCGCAGATGTTCCAATATACAATACGTAAGAATATAACTACAGGAAGGCTGAGATACCCTTAAATACATGAGGTTGCTTACAGAGAGTGGCTTTGTGCGAAAAGTTTGACCCTCAAGAGTATCAGGGATTTTGATACTCGATCAGAGGACGAGTTCATACGAAGCACTCTACCGCATGCTCTGACCAAAGGAATATATTTCGCAGACTGCTTGAGATACGAACGAGACGACTCAACTGTACAACTTAATTGGTGAGATTGCTACCCTTGCACCCCATAACAAAGGTTAGACGATCCTCCACTTCCTCCTTACATCCTATTAATTCTACTAATAAATGCATCACTTGTCAGCTTGCATTGGAGGGCTGTGGGTGGTTGTGTGTATGTGTTTGAATGTATTCATGTATGTGTATTTTTGTTCTGGTTTGTGTGTTTTAGCGTATGCTTTATGGTGTGTGTGTTGGAAGAGAAACGGGTTGCCCACGATGACTAGAATCAAGATTGAGAAGTTGTACACAGTGCTTTTTGTTTTCTATATACCTGCTTAGAAAATGGAATGACTTAGTGGTGTGGTTGTTGACCGAACTCGGTCACAGTACCAGTGGTCGTGGCGCTACAGTTGTTGTTATTGTAGATTGATTGTGGTGGTGATGTGGTAGCTAGCGGTCGTTGAAAGAAGATTTAAGGGTGACGGCGGCGGCGGTTGGAGAGCAAAGTTTCCAGTCCGCGCTGTCCGGTTCCTGCTCCCGCTGAAAGGGTATTTCCGTCATTACTGCGCAATTTGAATTCGGACACTCTTTGCTGTGCGGACAGCGGCTCGTGTCGGACCATGGACGTCATCTTTCCGTCGTTAGATCGACCCCCACGGCTATTTGTAGCAGTCATCTTGCTCCGAAACGCTTTCTCTGAGTCCCGGTTGTCACTGACTAGATGATGAGGACAAGGTAGGTTCCAGAAAATGACAAGGACAATGAGGAATGGTATATGATGATGGATACAGACGACGCTGATAACGACGAAGACGACAACGATGACGACTACGACAACAGGGTTGATGACGAGGAGGACAAATATAAGTCCCTTTACGAGCAACCACACTCCTCCACTGTGGCGTTTTTGATCACCGTCACTTTCAATATTTCCGGTCGGTGAGGGTCGCGGAGGACGACGTCTACCTCGCCGAGTTTGGTGGGGGCGCAGCAGAGTTTCGTTCCCTGGCCATTCTTCAACATGATGTGCTGGAAAATGGCATGGACCGTGGCGTATGGGAGTCGGCGAGCATTGCAGCGCCCCTCGCAGTAGTTCATGTGGAACTTTGGGGGGCCCAAGATCGTGTCGTTGATCCCCAAGTCTTTGAAACTGACCTCAAGTGTCTTTTTGCAGCAGCTCTTCCCATGCTTCACCTCCTCGCAGTTTCTAGAGTGACGCCTTCCGAGTTTCCTGTCCTTCACCTCCGACTTCCCTTCCAAAAAGTCGGATAGGTTAAACTTTCGCCGCCAGTGCTTTGCCTGTCTTCGAATCCTCCGTTTCTTCTCCAACTTCATCCAAAGAACTTCCAGTCGGACATTCTTTATTCCAGAGTTCCAGCAATTGAGAGAAATGAGGAGCTCATGAGGGCTCTGCTGTCTGAACCACCGTGTCAAGTTCTGGGTAAAGTCCATTCCCACCATGGGTCCTTCCAGGATCTGGCTCGTCTGTGACCCTGGTAGCCGGCACTCCTCTGGTACCCATAACCGGGCTTGCTTCACTCTCAAGTCCTCCTTCTCCCCCACTTGTTGAGGGTTCAGTTGAAATGCAAAGAGTATTCGTTGAGCTCGAGCTGTATCGTTGACAGGAACGTCTGGAAAATACGAAATGAAAGGCCGTTATGGTATCTGACAGTTACGGGACAAGACCACTCTTGTCATATTAATCTTTACAAATAAGGAGGGTTTAATGAATGATGGGGAGTTTGTGATGAGGACAAGTGTGCATTGTGTAAGTACATGTGTGCTTTTCCCTGGGAATGTTTCCTTAATGGGACTAAGGGACGGAAGTTTCAACGCCAACACACGCGTCGTCGTCCACCAACGTCGTCACCCCAAGTAAAAGCAATGAGGAAGTAGTGAGTGACAGTGGCTGAGCATTCACGTAAACATTCCGTAATCCAACTTTCCCAGCGTATCAATTATTCCTCATCCAGTGAGTATGATGAAGCCGATAAGGGTTGTTGACTACCTGCCTCATATCTTCCCCTAGTACTATTCTCCACAGCAGCCCCCCATCTCATGCAGTAGCAGTAGTTCAGTAGGGATTAGCATGAGTGATAAGAAAAGTGTGCACTGTCCTTCCCTGTCATAACATCAGTCGAGTTTTTCACCCACATGTACATTGGCCTGTCTGTCTGTTTGAGGGCAGGCCTGAATAACTGTTTCCTCATTGATGTGAATTTGAGTAGTGGTGCGTTATAGACAGTGATAAGAGTTGATCGCATATATGACTACGACCACAAGACTTTTAGCCGCTCCGCATACATTCCATTACCATGATCAATTTCCAAGCAAATAATCTACTGGAATCGAGACTGATTTACTCTCAGGTATCCATCTATTTTAAGCCCGTTCCCGGAATTACTGATACGAGCTCGGTGATAATTCTGGGCGTACACTTTAAATCTTGCCCTGATTTTTTCAGGCTGACATCAAGTGAGTTCTGTTTTAGATCCGCTATTACCATTTCAATTATTGCAATGGTTCCCAATCACGCTGCTCATACATTCCCGCTCAAGACGTTCAAGGTGAAGATGACTAAAATTGTGGATATGACGGTCGTCATCAGATGAGGTTATAAGTTATGTCTGGAGCAACGTACAAGAGATGCGGAGTTCGTGGGAACTACTGGCCTCATCCAAGTCCCAACTTCACCGATAATCATTACATGAATACCCTCGAATAAATTGATATGGAGCGTGGAGTTCAGTACTGACTTTTAATTTCTTCATGAATGGCTAATTCGCCTGTGGTAATTAAAAGTCTCCTAGTTCTTCTGATTTTCGCAGGGGAGGAGGAGGAGGAGGCGTATTGAGGTGAGAGTAAATGGAATGATAAGTATTATACTGCGTCTTCCAACACCACCGCTACTTCTGCATACCGTCAGTCAACTTGTTTGCCATGAAGGAGAAGTGGAAGCGTGCTGAGGTGAAGGAATGCATCCCGTCAGTCGTCATCATCATCAGCATCCCCAGTTAACTCGATCAAAGTCCTTAATGCCCTCTCGCACTGATGTGTGCGCATGTCTGCGTGTACATGTGTGTGGTGTTCACGGCTTCTGCCTGTTAGTGCGGACAGACCGTTCTGGGCTTCATGCGTGGGCTGGGAGAGTAGACGCATGAAACGGCTACTAAGCATTTGTATCCCAAGTTTTTCCCAACGCATTACTTTGTACTCAAAGTATCATTATTCCTATTATTATTATTATTATTGTTCTGCACTGTATGGCCCTTTGTCTGGATACGGGATTGCCTATGAGTGAGCTACTCTGGAGATGACGTAGGCTCTTTCAGCTCACTGATCCATTGTATTTGCAGTAGACATGGAAAGGTACGAAAGACGGATGACAATGCATTAAGCGTTTGTACGTGTGTGTCCGAAAATTTTTTCCCCTCCATGCTCATCTAATATCCTGATTCATGTAAACAAACTGATGCATTACATTGTCCTATGCTTTTAAATGGCGGCGGAGAGAGACTTTTATATGCACCTGTGAACAAGGATCTTGTTAGAAGAGCCGTGCATTACACATCAGATATGGAAGATTGAGCTGGCCGTCGCTCCGTATCTCAGCCTGTCTTCTGCATCTATTAAGAAGGGGAAAACAGTGCAGGTTTTTATCGTCGGGCTTCCCCAGTATTTTTTCTCCCCCAATTCATGACATTCATGGCTTTCCGATTCATTCACGTCATTTTAACGGCGTGAGAGGTACTCTTGGAAAGGAAACCTGGATTAACTCCTTCGCTCTCTTTCCTATCTCTCTCTCTCTCCCTATGCTATCTCTTCCCAAAGATCAAACTCCGGATCAACTGACGTGTCGTCACACAGGTAATGAGTCACAAGTGGAGGAATTGGTGGAGCCAAACTGTCAAAGAACAGGACCATTCCACGTTGCCTCCAAAAACCTTGGGATTGTCCTTTCCTAATACGTCCATGCACATCCATTGTACGTAGCCGCGTGTCGAGCCTCTCTCTCTCTCTCTCTCAGAGCTGAGACCAACCGTTTAGTTTCCAAACCAATTAGTTAGGTGTTGGCACCTCACTCAGATGCGTGTGTCCTTATGGTAATCACCTTGAAAGACTATCCCCGCTCTCGTTGTTCCGAGGGAGAATGAACACAAGGAGTTTCCAGTCTGAAGTCCCTTCCGCTACACTCCGTTAAAAGCGTTCTTCATATGCTACTGAAACCCTTAGAGATGTACAATCTTCCGAGCACACGTCCCTCAATGGAAAATCCTCAAGTCTATATTTTGTGATTCAGGGCATTAATTGAAAAACTGATTAAGGAAAACATACGGTTTTTATGACTATAGGATTCCTCACACCAATGTAGTGGGTTGTTGGAATGAGCGGGAAGAAAGGTCTCAATACCG
>WJFA01004053.1:0-11439 GCA_009870155.1 Pseudobourletiella spinata | reverse complement strand
GCCAGGGTAACGTGCTACATGGCATTCACAGTTGTGATCCACTCTCGGAATCCCTCTTTCGTACTGCAGCACTCTCTCACTCAAGTGAAGAAGCGTAACAGAATTGGCAAGCACAAACATCGAACATATGAACATCCCGTGGCATTTTACAGGTCACAAGCAGTTACGGCTGGATTCAACGAATCATCATCAACGTACACCGGAATGAACATGTTTTCCACACCGTGAACTGGTGCTACCGTATAATGGCTGATGCGCAATCACCTGGAACTTGCGGTTCAGCTCCCTCCATTACGGAGGGTACAGACAGAGTGGTGCGTACGGATATGTTTAGTATATTTCTTTGTATTTGCGCGCTTATTTGTCTGGTGGTATATACATATTGATGGGAGCATGTGTGGGTATTAATGCGTGTGTGTATATAGTATGTATGAATTGATGTGAGCATTTGTGTATAAATGCGTGTGTGCATATGATTTGTATGTATTGATTTGAGCTTGTGTGTGTATTAATGCGTATGTGTGTGTATATTGTATGTATTGATATGAGCATGTGTATGTACTAAGGAGTGTGTGTGTATGTATTGTATGTATTGATGCGGGCGTGTGCGTGTATTACTGCGTGAGTATTGGTGTCTGTGTGTGTGTGTGTTAATGTGAGCGTGTGCGTATATTAACGTGAGTATGGATATGTGTACATGTGCTTATGTTCATGTACTTTTATAAGTATCTCTGACTGAGCGAGTAATATAGAACACCATATAGTCGGAGGGTTTCTAGGATCACGTCGCTCTCCTTGATATCTTTATCGATAGGTTCTAGTCTGCAAATAGACTCTTTAGTCAACATAATGTGAATTTTCTAAACTGCTCTACCTCAATCCGCTCCTACCCCAAAAGGCAAACTTTCAACGGTGCGTTCGGGCCAATTAGCACGCACGTATAAACACATAAATATGAACGCACATACAGGCTTGCTGTAAGTGAAATGAATGGAAATCTACAAGTACAAAATGTGTGTGCAGAAGCGGGTTCAGGAGGGCTCAGCGAATGCGAGCTCCCATCAGTCCCTCACGTAATCCCTCGAAGACTCAGAAATCCCACTTTTTAACACTCAAATTGTAGATTATTTGTTGTTCAATTTCCACGCCGCACAGATTGGACAGCATTTTAAGTAAACCTCCGAGATTCTGATGGAGAGCACACAGATTCAAAATCTGTCGAGACACGCACGACATGGCACGATAGAGGATCAAAAACTCTGTTCAGGTCAACTTATGCAAAAGATCAGGGGTTTTCGAGCTAACTAAAAAATTCCGTAAGGATTTTCCAGTTTTCAACTTTGAGATTCCAAGAAAAATTCAGCTGACTTTCTAAAGTCACTAATTAGTACATGCGTGAACTTTTCCATAATGGATTTTGATCTACATTAACAACCATAAAATTTCCAAGCGTGTTAAATTTAAAAAGTGAATTTTACCAGAGGTCAAGCCAAGGCCCACGTGAGATAATTCCTCCGACCGCGGCTGCATTAATGTGTACAAGTTTTAGCCGAGAGAATGTAATGCAGAATTGCTGAGCTCCTCGCGGGGCCTCGGAAGAAGCAAGTAAACACACAGTAACACTCACACACACACACTGTACAACCACCCCAGTAAAACGCTCAGCGGCACACAGAAGTGAGTAACATATACACAGAGCTGATGTGCTGCCATTCCTATCCTGCCCATAGCGTCACTATTCTAGCTCGTATAGTTAGTGTTATTCTGCACTTAGTCGGACATGGTCGGAAATTCAAGTTCCAATCCCCTCCGCGCAACCCTTCCCTCCTCTACAATACTATAAAGTCCAAGCCCGGGTATTGCTACAACTATATAGCCTTCTGTATAGACTCGCGTACACCACTTGGCGTAAACAAAACATCCCGTTATCCCATCCCCGACCTACAACCACACAGACCTCCTCGCGAACTTGACTTTCCACGGCGTGAGTCCCATATTCCCCGAGCTCTCTCCCGGTCCGTCCGTGCACATATATGCACGTCATACGTGCGAACGCTGCATATCCCGTAAAGGTGAGCTATTTTCATCGGGAAACTCGGGAGCGGGTACTCCAGGAGGATTACAACAACAAAGGCACACTACACTCTCTCCGCTTCCTTCGCATAGACCCCGCCGCGGCAGGCAGGCAGGCAAGCAGGCAGGCAGCCCGGCTATTGGACCGTACATAACGCTCACATGCAACGGTGAAGGATATATAAACCTAGTGGCTCACATTTCTCCCGTCAGACTCCAACGGAGGACACCCGGTTGCGGTAGGTCCTGATCTCCGAGAAGCTCTTGCTCCTTACCCAACCCGAGGGTGCCACAGCAAGACGTCAAAACAGCACTGCTGCGGCCTGCATCATATATATACAGCCTATAAAATACTGCACAAGTGGCGGAACCTTGACTACTCCGACTCCTTTCCCGGAAGCTTATCTTGCATGACCCCAATCCAGCGCAGTGGCCACCACTCAATCTGTTGATCCTTTCACACATCAAGTGACTCTCATCCCACCACACATTCCGAATCCTGGATGAAAATGAGAACACCCACCAACACGAACATCAGCCACTCATGAGCCCGGCAACAAGATATTATTAGTGTCCAACTCAAGCGCTCCAAAGTATCCCGGCATCTGCCCACGGACGGAGGAAATCCCGGCGGACCTCAACGGCTGGAAAACAAAGGACGCTGTTGGTCTGCGAGGGAGAGTCAGCCTGCATGGAAAATTGCATTGAGTTACAAGTAGTAATAAAAACTTTCACACGTGAAGTGCTTACGCCGTACGGCTGTAAAATTTAAATTCTACTAGTCGTTTACATTCCTCCGGCAAATCCAGCTCTCGCCACACAACGCTTCACACATCATCCCTAATTACATCATTTGTGAGTCGCTGAAGCAGTGTGAGATAACTGAAAGACAGTCATTGGGTGAGAAAGTGTGTGAGATAGCTGGACAGGTGAAAATTACCACAGAAAAAAAACGGACACATTTGTCAGAGCCGTGACTTGATCTCGGGGAAACAGAGGAGGACGTACAAACGTTCTCACACATACAGCACCATCCTCCCACCCTATGCCGTCTGCCTATCTCCGCCTTTGAAAAACTCACATCACAACAACCCGCGGCTGGTCTTACTGTTGTGGTGGTGGACTTGAAGTAGCCAGCATTTTCCGGTAACGCCACTCACACTACTGTACTGCCGTGCATGCCCTTCCCTCATGTCTCTCTGTTTTTTTTTCTCTGTGTGTGAGCTTCGGATGGAGTTTGTATCAAAAGTCCAATATATAGTTGTTATTAGTTGAGCATTTACTTTTGAGTTGATCAATGGGATTGGATGTTTGTGCACCAAATGAATGTTTTTGATAAAACCCAGCAGCTCCTGTGATGTCATGACAGTTTTGTTGTGTGTGATCTCCGCTATTATTGTGTGTGTGTCCCCCCCCACCGCCCGGTACGTCTTATCACTGCCACGTACACGTATACTCATACGCGCCCATCATATCGCCAAAGGACGCCTTGGAAGGCACTATGGGGGTACAGAGATGTTTGGATGTGTCGTAGCCATTATGCCATCCAGCCGAGCCTTTGCTATTAGGCGTGAGCCGGCGGTTTTTGAGCGATGACCCCGTGGCTCGGGAAACTGAGGAACAAGAGGAGGAATCCCAGTAGCCTGAAGGAGTTTGTTGCATGAGAGGCTCAATTGCTGTGGTAGTAGCATGTCGGCTTCGGTAAGGCTTTTTTTACCCTTTATTTTCTCAAATTTTATCATCCTTTGCCCGCTCACTCCGTGTGCCTTATAATATGTTGCCGCGTCGACCCTGTATGGAAATTCCGTATTCTGTATTCCGCAAGGGACTTTAGAATCAGGATTTTCCGATGGTTTTGTTTCAGATTTTCCACTTTCGGCGCTCGTTCTAATGTGAACAGCTGTGTGGCTGTAGATATATGGCTTGTTGCAAAGGGGTCGTTGTAGTATGGTAGAGCATTGGGAGTGAGCCAGATGAGCCAGTGCTGGCCATGACCTATCGCGCTTGGGTGGCTAGAGCGAAAGTTCAAGGCCTACTCTGAAGAAGGATCCATTCATGCGGATCGGGTTGCGGACAAGACCCTGCGCTTGTGCATACAAACGGTTTCATGCAACAGTTGTCCCCGTCGGACTCCCTGTCCACTCCGCCAAGCTCTCACAGAGTAGTATTATTATTTGCTATACTCTTGAATCCAGATTCAGCCGGTTCCTCCGACACCACCACACCGTCTCCCACTTAAGATTGTAGCCCAATCAATTTTTTTCTTCAATCAATTATTATTATTATTTCTAACTACCGCGCCCTCCTCCCGCTCGTAGAATCCTTTGCCATCCCATTAGAAATTTCGGAGAGCCATGAGAAACTTCGAAATTTGTTTGTTCCGTAATGCTCCTTGTCTAAATGATATGAATCCGGATTGTCCTGGAAGAGGAAGGGAAAGATTCTAGTAGAGCTACAGCTTGAGTAGTACAGGCGAGTGAGTTGGATTTTACCATAGTTTGTACGACAGCCTGTGGAGCTATATAACAGCTGTGAGAGTAGTCCTCCTTGTTGGAGACGTTATAGATGAGCACCGTGTAGAGTTGATCCACTTGTGGGCAGAAGACGGACGCAGAGCCTGTCCGTTGTATTCCACTCCCCGGGAATTAGAGCGAGTAAGCCCAACAATCTAACGAGGGTGCTCTCAACCTTCATTCCGGATGGGGACAGTGAAGTTGTTGTGACTGTGCGTGGGAATCGTATCAATACGTCGAACATTGCAATAATAATAATCATAATAATAATAATAATAATAATGTCCAGCCTGACTATCAAGGGAGAGGATAACGTGAGCTTTTGACTTCCTACAATTATATCACCCTCATGTATTTACGTATGTAAATATATATTATACATATATGTATGTACATATGATTACCTGTGTTCGTCTATGTGTGAACTTGTGTACGTGACCAGCTGTACATGCGCATATTGGGGGGTGGGTATGCATCATTTTATGTATATACGTGTAAAATCCTATGTGTGGTTGGACATGTGCATTGCCACATAATAGCAATTATCAGTGGTGAGACAGTGTGTTGTGCGGGCGGACCCCTTTGGAAATCCCTGCGGTTCCCGGTTATAATGCGGGCTCTCCAGCCCGCGGAGATGCTCGCCCCAGTCCATGTCCATAAAGTAGCCCTTTAAATTGCAAAAACGAGACCTTGAACATGAAAGGAGACTCCCTCCCCTTCAGCCAGGACAGAATTTTCCCATGGAATTTTCAGTAGCGTGACTACATACATGCATGAATAACTAAAGAGTTGGAAGTTGCGAACGCTTGTACCCTCCAGCCGCAGTGGGACTGTTACTGCAATAGGGAAATGGTTCCAGAGATTGATTCTAGTGCCTGCCTCAACCTAGATTTTAGGGCGGGCCACTATTTAAAAATAAATGAGTCGGTCGTCGTTACTACTGGACGGCGGCCGGGAGGACCTCATACTGTCTCCATCTGATAACGCGTAAACCTAAAAAATGAGTATTTTAAGGCCAACTTACTAATGAATTCCCTATTTAATAAGTTATAAAACGAATATCATATGCTATCATATAGTCAGAAGGTTGAGGGTTTTCCCCGGTACAGCTCCAGTAGTGGACGCATTGTGAATCTTTCGTTTGCCATATTACTGAATTAGTCTTATCGCGTACGAGACTGTGAGTGAGAATAGCAGTATAAATTGCTCGGCAAATGCTCAAGCTATAATACGCTATCCTCGCAACCGTTTCGGATAACAGAGTAATTACCAGTATGACGTATTTGGGACATTTTTAGGATTAAATTGTCCTTGTGGACGGAAAAAATTGACTTGTGGCAACAATGTAAAATTGTGGGGGAAGTTATAAAGTTGTTTGTCAAGACAGTGTTACCCGATCAAGTTAAACACTGCAGACTGTCAGCACTGCGTGGGTCGTTTGTTTGATAAAGGCTATTCCATGTTTCATTAATCGGTGGATCTGATCTATAGGCATATGTAAGTATGGGAAGGAAGTGCGGCGGTGGTCAAAGAGGGAGGAAACCCGGGGCCTGTCATGGCAATACCTCTTTCTCATTCCCGGGTTCCCACGGGTTCCATTGCCCGGTTTGAGCTATGGAGAATATCGCTCACATAGCCAGGCTCTTTGTTTACAGAGTGGGATACTACTACTACACAGTAGTGTCAGTGTATTAGAATGGGGAGGCGGGGTTATGCGACGACGACGACGTCGTGTTGGCGTCCCGGGTTCCAGGCTGGAGCTGGGTAACTTTTGTTGGGGTAGTCTCGTGAACGTCCGCATTCAAGGTCGAGCCGCACTCCTCCGTGTAGCCGGAACGGCGAAGCCATATGCGTTTTTAGCAGCATCAGGTAGTGTAGTACTAGTACAGAGGCTCCTTCCTACCCGGCTTCCTCGCCTGCGTATATTTTATTCAACAGCTATAAAAGTCGGAGGCTACCCCATAAGCACACCACACACATACGCATCACACACACACACACACACTCATCCTTCCTTTCCATGTTGGCCATGGATCGATAATGGTACTAACTCTCTCTCTATACTCTATTATTTTTTAAGCTACACAAAACTGGAGCCATTAGTTCGCATATAACCCGCCACCGCCACCGCACTCACACAGGATATTCGGCGGCGTCTTACTTATATAAATTCTATATTTATACTGAGATTATTGTTGGGGAATTGCAGTAAAAATACTATACCCTTCTCTATCAAGCACTAAATGCTGAGTTCATGCGCTTCCCTAGTTGAGGTAGGTTCATGCACAGTAAGTGATGGTATGGTACTATGAAGATTTGACTGTGAGTCGATGGGCAGGTTCCATTCCTTACGGAGTTAATCTCAATAATATTCTTATACAACAAGTTGGATGGAACGGTGTATTTGTGGGAGCTGGGAAGATTTTACTTTTCGAAGTAAGACCCTCCCAATCCACATCCAGATATGACTTCTTGGTACTCGGGATGGATTATATGAGCGGATAAAATCCTCAAGCCCAGATTCTCTGCTATACCCCGTGTACGAAGGCAACCTAAATGCGCATAAAGGGAGTTGATTCACCTCAACATCCCAAATCCCATCCCCGTTCCCACATGACATGTACTAGCACTGCCTCTGTGAGTGAGGGATTATCCCTATATGCACTTTTAGCTTAGCCCTGACCTTGGTTAAATTAGAGAATATGTTCCTCATTTTAGCGTATAGCAACTATTATCTCCAAACTCAGTGTGGCCCAGCTCTCACTCACTTATAATAGTCTTACAGTATTTTAGCTGTCACATCTGACTGTGAGCCGAATGGGGTGAGCCTGTTCCACAGCTCTCAGCTCAATATTACTTTACGTAGCCATCTAAGTAAGCTAAAATGAAAACATATGCTCGAATTTGACCATGGTCAGGGCTAAACTAAAAGGCCATTATGGGGATAACTGCTCACTCACAGGGGCAGGGAGTTCGGAGAAATTCCCACGGCGAGACTCCCGCCATAAATTTTCCCGCTGTCCAATTCCCGCCGCTCAGTTCCCACGATACTCCGGTGACACTCCCGCCGGAAATAATCTCGCCAACTAAATTAAACTGATTGGAATGTTAGCTGGGTATTGCTGGGCGCTTCGATACGCGGCTGCGCCGCCCGGGGTATCATTGTTACCCTTTTATTGTTCCACCTATATTGGCTGTAGGAGTAGCAACCGTATGCAAAAAAGGTAGGTGGCGTCTAGGTTGCCCAGACAACTTGGTTCTATTGCATATTGTGCAATGCCGAATTATCCCTTGAACTGGCGGTAGTAACATCGGCGGGAATATATCCGGCGGGATTATGTAATGCGGAAGCGGGATTGACGTGGCGGGAATATCCCACGGCGAGAATATCTCCGCAGGATTATTTTCCACCCCGGACCAACACCGCACTCTCCTTCCTGTCCGGCAGACCGGTCCTGGTTGTTATTACCCATACCCGCGCAGTCATATTTGAACCGTGAATAATTGATAGTGTTTTCTCTAACTCGGTGGCGAGCAGAGTCCATACAGTGGGACGTGCTAGGAGCGGAATAATGCTGGCCTGTTCGTTTTAGGAGCATCGGAAAGTACAGTGCACTGCTCTATTTGAACTTGATTGTTCTGTTACATGGCTTTGGCTTTCGTAAGGCAGTCTGTGGAGGCAAGCCGGAGTTATTCCCTCATGTCCAAATTATACATACCACTACCAATATCCATGGAGTAGGAGTAATCGTAGTGCCTTCACTTCAGTACTATTATTATTTCCAATTAAATTCGGATCTCGTCATGTGTACTGCGTATCTCTCCGTCCCACCACACAAAAGTTTCCATCCTTTCTCATTGTGAACGTCGGTTTGTGTGCCGTAACGGAGTGTTAGGCAAGCCCGAGAGTAAACACTAGTTAATAATGACGGTGGGGAGTGAGCACTCTTATGTATAGCTTTATTTTTTTCAACCACAGTTTGAGATGGAGTGAGAATTGGATTTGGAGTCCTGGTGCAGGGTGTAGCGCATTAAGGAGCGACGTATTCAAACTGTAGAGCTTTGTCAATAGAGTAATGTGAGACGTCAAAACAGTAGCGCCTTGACCAAGAAGTAACGCGACGTTCAAACAGTACAGCTTTGTTCAAGTACTAACGCGACGTCCGAACACCAAAGATCTGTTCAAGGAGTAACGAAACGTCCAAACCGTAGCGTTCTGTTCAAGAACGACTGCCACGTCCAAAAAGTAACGCTCTCTGACGGAACGGTCAGCGCCTGTTCCACTTAAATAGTTGCAGCATTTGATGAAACTGAAGGGAAACATAAAAGGGTATGGTTTTAGTATTGAGCTCCTGAATCTCTGAATAAGCATTGACTCGGTGCACTGAATCTGTCGCTTTCCACGTCGTACAATCAGTTGTTCATCAGGAAGTTCAACAACTTTAATCCATATTATTATTTACACAAGATTGGTTAAGCTGTTTGGTGCCCACAATGTTGTTCCCTTGAGGAAAGACGTGCGTGGGATTAATAGCGTGATGCAACGAGTGAATTCGTCGGTGTGACTGTTGATTGACTTGTTGGATGGTTTTGTAATAAATTATGATCTCATATGATTCTTAACGTATACGTTGCTCCGGGTCGTCACACCCCATGTCAGCGTGGCCAACGCCACCCCCCCCCCGTCCCGCCCAATTAATACACTCTGTGTGCACCCAGCATTGTATCATTATTGAGTAACCACAACATGATACAATGCAGACGGAAATGAACATGTTTACTTCAACGTCTGCTCCGTCTTTGGTGAGAAACTCGGCAGATATGGACCACCGCCGCACTGACTGAGTGAGATGGACTGCTAAGGACCTGCTGTCGGCACTGCTCGCGCACGCGCCCAGCGGTACGCACGTGTGATAGGACTTTCAGGGTCGTTCAGGGAAGTAACCCGGCGGAGAACTGTGTGGAATCCACTGGAGTTCCGAACATCAAGTAACATTGCTTGACTTTCAGTCAGTTCTCGCAACTTTGATCTATGGCTATATGCTGTCTCGTGGTAGCCAAGGTATATGTCAACAAGGGCTCTGGCATTGCCTATCTCTGTAATAACCATCTGTTAAGTTACTACATGTCTCCGTTCACTCTCCTTATTCAAAAAAAATTGAAAGAAGTTTGTCAAACGGAGCACGAGCCGTGCTTCAAACCTGGTGTGGGTCACACATTCAAATGGGCGGATGATATGCATTATCGAGCCTCCGGCCCATGAGTGTGTGTGTGTGTGTGNAGTGTGTGTGTGTGTGTGTGCATAGCTCCGCCAGTCTTTTTGCCATTGTAAAAAATGTCTACAAATGGAAGAGATTTCTCCTTTGATATTCAGTGTATAGGTATTGGATACCTATGTATGTGCCTATAAGGCCCTTGACCCTCCTGGACTCAGTCAACATAATGTACATTAGCGGGTCATTCATGTTCTAGCATTGTCTTGTCGTTGCCCCTACTACTACTACTACTACTACTATTATTGCTAGGATAGAGCGGACAGGAAGACACGCGCTCCATCCCCTCCCCACAAACGTCGCATCAGCTCTTGACTTTTGTATAGTAGCCACTAGCACCCTGTTGTTTCACAGTCTCCCTACTCACAGTCATCCTAATTGCTTGTAGAAGTAGCATGGAGGAGCCGGGGGAAAGCAAAACAAATCCTTATTATTCGTTACCAATATATCGTCGCTGTGCCAGGCTAACAGTTATTTATTAGTGTCCTGCACGAGCAGTTTGGTGGTGAATACGTTGTTATTAGGAGTCCTCGGATCAGTGGAGACGTTCCGGAGTCGTGTGGACGGAGTTGAGCGAATCCCTGTAAATATCAAGGCTCAACCCGTGGGTTTACAATGATAGTATTGTGATCGCAAGGTGGTGTTGAGTTGAATCTGGAGATTTTTCGGAGGACGGATCCCCCTTTATACAATGGTATGAGTAAAAAATCATTTTGTGTCCTAGGTCAAGCTCCGTCCTTCTTTCGCGCTCACACAAGCATTCATACACTTGGCATTATTTGCTAGCATGTTGTTGTTCATACTAATGCATGAACAACAACTTTTGAGAATTTCTAGACGTTTTACCTCAAATTTATACGGGTTTGTGTCTATTGATTTACGACGGGAGTAATGTGCTGTCGGAGAGGACACTCAAGTGTTTAAGCGATCAAAAGGTCCTGTGGTGTCGGTTTTTTTGGGAATTTTCTTAATTGGTCCGAAGGGTCTTCATGTGTGCCTTAAGGTGGCGTTGAGTTTATGTGCATTGAGTAAATATTGGAGAAACTGCTCATCGTTGGAGCTTGCCATTAGTATTGGGGGAGGAGACGACTGACGGAGGCAAATGACTTCATTTGCCTAGAGATTGCGAACATTATTATTGGTCTTACTCGTCTTTCAGAATGATATGAACTGAAGAAATGGGCACTGGGTGAGGATGTGCGGTCGCGTTTAGTGGAGTGTAACGACTCAAGTGATGTGTCACACACTCTATTTGTGCAAGTGTAACAGTGTGGGCTCTCGCGCGTGTGTGTGTGTGCTAGTAGGTTTGGATTCGTGTGTGTTGGTAAGTACGTGTGAATGTGTACTTGCGTGTAGTGTTTGAAATCGGTATCGGTAAATTCGGGAAATCCCGGTACCGATACTGGTACCGTTACCGATCGGTAACGAAAAGCCGGTACCGATGGGAATCTGTATCGGTACCGGTATCGGTAATTTTCATGGTGTTACCGAAATCCCGATCTCGTTAGCGAATGCTTTGTTATTTCGGTATCGGTATCGGTACTTGGTGTAATTTACCGATACCGATTCGGTCATTTTTT
>WJFA01004052.1:0-11441 GCA_009870155.1 Pseudobourletiella spinata | reverse complement strand
AAAGGTTACTGGATTTGACTGGTAATTTGAAGGTTACTGGATTTGACTGGTAATTTGAAGGTTACTGGATTTGACTGGTAATTTGAAGGTTACTGGATTTGACTGGTAATTTGAAGGTTACTGGATTTGACTGGTAATTTGAAGGATACTGGATTGGACTGGTAATTTGAAGGCTACTGGATTTGACTGGTAATTTGAAGGTTACTGGATTTGACTGGTAATTTGAAGGTTACTTAATTTGACTAGTAATTAAAATTAGATTTATTTGTGCTGATTTCAAACTTGAGTTTTGAGTTTGTAATGATTTTAAATCTACTTTTAAAATTTAGAATGTGTCTTACTCTAATTTTTTTTACCATTTATAATATTAAATTTAATTTCTCAAACTTTAGAGCCCCATCTGATGGAGTCATCTTCCAAGAAAGTTTCATATTCCGCAATAAATGTGCCAACCACAATAGGCACTTCCCTCGTCCAGTTGAACTTTCTCTTGGGAATAGCCTGCGCCAGAAAGAATGAGAGTAGCAGTACTAATAAATCCCCCTGATGACTGATACTGCGGGAACTATACACTTAACTATCTCAACCTGACCAGAGAATGCGAACTACTATTACAGAGAGAGAGAGAGAGAGAGAGAGAGAGAGAGAGAGAGAAAGTCCCTGGGCTCTTGTTCCTGCTAACAGGGTGGGGGAAAGGGGTACATTTGGGGCTGGTTGGGCAAGTCCATAGAGCGGATCATAGGAGGAAACCGTCAAAGAATCCCTCCCGCATACACAAACATTATGATTTATTGAGGCAATTGTTTTGGAAAAATTATTTCCCTCGCACAACATCCCTCTTGCCAGATCATCTCTCCGCACATTTCCCGCCAGTACTACAGTACTGCATTGCCGGCGGAGCATCGCACGCACACAACACATGTGGTACATATCATAGCCCGTTTGAGTCCGGGTAGAAAAAGTTGTCTGACAGCAAAGGGACGTACAGTTGGAACAGTGGAAATTAGACAGCGGGAAAATAAAAGGGGATTCGAAATAGCATGAACATTTCTTTCCTTCTCAAGCGAATCGAAAGTGGGTTAAGCCGCACCCCGGCAGCCACTTCAAATGGTACTTTTTCGACCAGGTCTGCCGAGCTACCGGGACATCCCTATACATATAGGATCTCTATTCTTTTATGGCCGGAATTATTCCCTGCCTCAGCCTCAAGTCTCTTGACTGAGCATTACATATCCAGACGGTCCCCACCGCCGTACAGTGCCACTACTGGGTGATGTGTGGTGGAGATTATCCCAGGACTTGGCATGTCCGCCGGGATTTAATAATTTTCAATCGGGACGATACTCCGACGCACAGTGAGTGAGAGCATGCAAAATGGATTCCAGCGTCAATTTCGCCCGTGTATTATGTTACAAGGAGTAGTAAGTGGATAAAAGGTAAACCCTTGCACTGTACCGTGTCTGCATACACCGTGTATGGCCTGTGCACTGTTCGTCCACGTCGGGACGTGTGGAGGCAGGCATAACCCGGGGGAAGCCCATGCTCATTGATCTTCATTTTTTACCCCTCACTCACACTTTCCCCCTTTTCCCTCAGCTGACGGGACGATGTTCTTGAAATAGAGCAAAAGTCTCTCAGCTTTACTTATGGGATCATGTGGAAGACGGAGGCGAAAAGGCGGAAGAAGGTAGGTAGGTAGGTAGGATGCAGGGGTTTGCGCTCCGGGTGTGTATATGCGTGAGTGTGTGTACATTCTGGACTTTTGGATCCAGAGTTGCAGTTGCGAGTTTTGGTGTAATGACCCGAGGGCCCTCACATCGATTTTCGGGAGCGAGAAAAGAAGTGTAAAAATTTTTCACTCTGAGCCACACAGCCGCACAAACTTTATGGGTGACGGGTTGGAGTTGGAGAAGGTGGAGGGATGAGCACGGAATTATCTGTAGAAGAGTTACCCGTAGCTAGCTATGTGTGTAGTAATATTATTTTTGCTAACAAGAGAATTCCAAGGGATGAGATCAATCCTTCCGCATTTTCCCCAACTTGGAATCACCGTACGTGCCCTTCGTCTCCTCAAGCCCACATGAACCACCTGAGCTTGTACACACGCGTTTACACTTACACACACACACACACACACACACATACACACTTACACACACTGATACGCAGTGTGACTCACAAACATTAAAATTCAACACGTACACAGTAAGGGCACGCAGGAAAATGCACGCTGAGAATCCCATCAGCTGAACCTACTAAAATGCACGTAAAAAGTAATAATCACGTAGGCACGCACACTCAGAATCGTAGTCAAGCGCACAAAAACAGTCACACGGGAAGTAGCACATGTTCATGCACTCACTGTCAAATGAACACATCAACAGTGTTACACACGAAGATTCACGAACAGTGACAAAAGCACCAGCTGTTACACGCGGGTTTTTACTAGCAGTCACACACTACTGTGAGTCACCTATGCAACAACACTAAGAGTCACATACACAGTGGTTGAAATCGGTATCGGTAAATTCGGGAAATCCCTATCCCTATACTGGTACCGTTACTGACCGGTAACGAAAAGCCGGTACCGATTGGAATCGTTATCGGTAATTTTCATAGTTCTACCGAATGCTTTGTTATGCAATTGTATATCTTGAGGCATTTTACCGCGCCCTTGAAATCCTTTCCCTGACGTAGACTTAGACAGCTTTCCAGCAATTAGCAGCAATTCTACGGTGCTGTAACTTAAATCCTGAAAAAGGCGCGTAAAATGGCTGCCAATCTCATGACTGTTGAGGAGGAAGATGATGTGCTAAATATGAGTGACGGGACTAAAACACTGGAGCAAATTCGAATAACAGCTCAAAAATTTCAGTATTGTCGGTACCGGTATCGTTACTTGTCGCCACTTACTCATACCGGATCGCTCATTTTCCATTAGGCTACCATAAATTCGGTAACGGTGCCGATAAATTTCAATCTCTACCGCACATGTACAACGGCACACTAAAATACCGTGACTTAACAGTGTCATACGCACACACACGCTAATATTCACAGACGCGAAAAACCTAACAGTCACACTACCACACACACAAATAAACAGCGAAACACTCTAGTCACATGGACACACACATCGACGATGGTAAACTTACGTTTTGAAAGCATACAAGCATACATCCACATATACATTCCCTCACGCATGGACTCACAGCCAAATCCCAACGAAAACACATGAGCCTCAACCCACACAATATAAGCCCTACACGCCCGTGCCCCAACACCACCACTCACCCAATTCACTCACTCTCACTCAGTCATACACACGAGGGTGAGGACAGCCACTACGGTCCACCATGCAGATGACGGCGGGTGTGACTTACTTGAGTTTGAAAGACTTCTTGTTCGAGTCGAACTTGACGGAGGTGCTCATTCCAGGTGCTCTCGAAAACTTTCCTCATTCGTTCCATTTCCGAGTGACGGCGACAGAGTTGGTCTTCGATGAACATGGCCTCTCGAAGTGCCGTCTCGGGAGCTCGGGATGAATATGCAGAGCCTCTTTGAAGGGTCACGTCCCGATGTAAATCTTGAACTTGCTCCTTCAGTCGATTCAATCTCTGGCTCAGATCCTACAACATAAATAATATCCCGTCAATTCCCTGCTATGCACTACAGAGGCATCCATATGCACGCAGATGTTCGCCCCCATAATATATGCCCCAACCCTGCACGGAATCCCCGGAGCAACTAATAAGCGGCGGAACCTATCTGTCACTTCTCTCAAAGGCGGGAGAACCATTTCTGGGCTAAAAGACAAGTGTGCCGTGCACTGGTGCTCAATCTTCCCGTTCCATCACAGTAGAAAGTTGAGTGTTCGGCGAGGAGGAGAAGTGACCAAAGGAGACCTGAGTTTGGGAGCGAGACCGTCTTACTCGTCCCAACCCTCGAGCCTCATCATTTCTAACTTCTCCCTCGGTTTTCACACCAAACTTTACCTCCCGGCTACATTTACGTACCTACATCATTCCGCTCGTATACATGCATACGCCTCATCTCTGAATAGTCAATCTGGTTGAAAACTTTTGTCCCCAAAATCCCGCGCCTTCCTACCCCACGTCTGTTTTACCGCTTTCCCTCCTCGCATAGCTCTGCTGCCTTCTCTCTCTCTCTCTGCCTCTACCCGAAAATGGGGACAGATAAGAGAGAGCTCTCCGCTCATTCTGAAAACTGACTGCAATATTTTCACTGGCTCCCTATCAGCCTCCATTGTGTTCGGCGAGGGATGGGAGGAGAATAGGACAGGGCGCCTAACTGGATGGAAAGTCACTCCATTTGATTCAAAGTCGGAGAATCACGTGAATTAACATGGACATGCCATATCTTCCCAAAGCCTTCCCCTTACCATACACTTCCGCCCTGCTAACCTCGTCCCTTTTCCCGGCTTACCAGGACATAGCCCCAGCCTGGTACGCACAGACTTTCGGCATTACTGACCACCGAGCCGGAATGTACCGCCAGCTCCAGAATGCGCCCTACACGGTTACCGAGAGAAGATGTGCGTACGTACTGAAATCCTCATCCCCGCCGAGCCACGACACTATGGACCATGACGGGGATTATTGGGATAGGATTCCTCAGCCGGGGTCATAAAGAATAGCATGTGAGCCTTAAGAGAGAGAGAGAGGGAGCAACATGTTATGGGAAGGGACGACTGTATAGGGGAATCCGGGTAGTAAAATCTGGATGTACGGATCATGTCCGCGGCGCGTGGGGATAGACATGAAGATACTCAGCTATGTGCTCCGCATGTTGTTGTCGTCGCCGTCGAAGCAGAACCAAGGGAACGGAGGGGATAGGAGGCTGGTAAATCCTGGATTTCTATTAGATCTAAATGACTTGAGGAAAAACCCTGTTGGATTCCAACCTATTCTTTAGGCTTGGGCGGGCGCCGGTACGCATGTTTAGGCCCATGTGGGTTCTGTGTGCTTCTTTGTGTGCCTGTGTGCGTGAGCCCCATGCGTTTCTTTGCAAGGCTGTGTGGGTGAGTCTACACTTGAGTGCGTGTGTTTACTTGTGCGGGTTTGGGAACGTTTGGATATGATACGTATGAATAAGTGTGTGCGGCCATTTTAGCATGTTTCAGTGTTTGTCTGCTTCTCCGTCCGGATATGTTTATGCGTGGATGCATTTGGTTGTATTTCTGAATGTATTTTTGTGTGAGAGTTCGTCAATGTGTTAGTATGTTTCTGATATTTGTTGCCAGTGAGCGATGGAGATTATTTCGTCTGTATGTGTAATAGTGAGCGATGAGTGAGTATATACTTGAAGATGCTAGTTTGTGCATGTATGTGAGCATATTTACGTGCAATGTAGAAAGTGAGTTCGGGTGTTTGTCAGTGCGTATGTCCAGCGGTGACGGAGTGAGTTGATGTGCGCACACGGTAAAGTTGGGGTTATTGACCGCCCTTCAGGAAGTATTTTCTACGGCACGCCAGGTACGGACGTATGGACGTGTATGGACGTCTCACATAGCAGATTCCATCTTCCGCCCCTATGCATTCTCTACCGCTCACCAGCCCGTGCTTCCACCACCACCACCACAACGAGTGTTATCTCATGAGTCCGGCTGTAGAAGGCTGAGCGGAAACGTATAAACTGATAAGAAAGCGGCGGCTTGACCAGAGGGAATTCCCATGGGCGAAATTGAACGACGCTCCTTCTGTGAAGCGGAAATTATGTGCTCACAATAAAATTTCCACCATCGCTGCGCTGCCGCTTCACCAAACCATTGTAACTCATACTACAAGGACTTCTTCTTGTGAATACCACTTGTGATTTTTAGTTTAACGTTAAGGAAACCGTGTGGGTTCGAAATTTGAAGTAGTCCTTTCAAGTTAATAAAAAAACTATTGAGCATTCTTGTATTTCCCATTTTACTATTCCCGTAATTTCATGGACGAGCCCCTATTTTTGGCGCAGAGCTGACAGGATGCTTCATGGCACTGCCAGAGAGATACTGGATAACTTTTACAGATTCATACCCTAAGCACCCATAATATAATACTCTGTTCGGAAATCCGGTGGGATTGGGATTGGATAAATATGTGCAGCGTTCACTCTGAACTGCACGTCATAACCCTCCATCATTTCTTCCGATCCGAATGGAATCATAGCCAATTCCCGCGCGCGGAGAGGAGCATTAAATGACAATCTGGCACTCGTAATAACCATAAATAGGAGCGAGATTTATGGGGGGGTACTGGCAATGACAATCTGATCTGGGTTTTTTCCTCGGCTGCTGATTTATGCATATACTTTCCCCTTATCTATTGTTCTACGGGCGGCTCCGGATCCCACGGCGGGATCCCAAGGCTGAGCTGAGCAGTTCGGTTGGTTTCATAGTTTCACATGGGTTCTCCTTCAGCTCAATTTGATGCCACGAAGTGAGAGTCCCCGGGGCGGTATGATTGGTAGAGCAGATCCCCACGACTCTGACTGTTCCGTGACAATAGTGCGTTTGAGTGTGCGGCCCTGGGCCGCGCAGCCAACCAATTGTTTGTGGGAATTCTAACAAACGTTATTCCTACTAACTTTTGAGCTCATTCCGCCGCAGGCAGTGGGCTCAATTCTGGAGAACCTGTTGTTCCGTTTGGAGAAAAACTGTGAGCTTCCCAAAATTATCACTTCCTACTCCGTGTAGGTCTAAATTATTTTGGAAGGTTATGAACACTTAATTGTCGTAAGTAATTACAAATAAATGTTATGCTCCAACCCTTCACCAGTTCGAATTTTCAGCAGCTATTGCAAACATGGTCACACATATGCTGGTACACAATTTATTCCACTTTGGAAGTCAAGGCTGTGGAAATGCGAATCTGAAAAGTCAGGGACTTGTGGGGAAGGGAAACTCTTATCCCATGATAGTGCATGTAGAAGTGAGGAATGATGAAGTTTCCACGGAGTTTCCACGGAGTTGGTGCGGAGGAAGAGAACTTGGCTTCCTTGTGGTGGAAACAATAAAACTAAATTATTGGAAGGAGCTGTTACTCGCAGAAGAGAACGACTATAAGCGAGAGAGGGGAAAATGGTCATAAATAGCATATACCCTATCCTAGCCTTTTATGCGACGGGATTGCTCCGCATATACACTAATAAAATATATCCAAATCCAAACATTCGATTGTCTCAGTCCTCTTCTTCTTCTTCTTATTATTATTATTGCTACTACCACTACAGGATAAGTTTGAGAGGCCTCAAGTGGGCCAACTAAATCCAACTCTAAACTGTAAACAAATATAGTTTTCCTTCCGGCTCCTTCCTCCCCCCGCGAGGAATATATTTGTTTTTCCTCTATCTTGTAGAATTCATCACGCAGGAATCAAAAGGTGAAGAATGGGACCAACTCCGGCAAGGAAATCTTCTGGAGCGGGCTCCTACCAAGCTGCCTATCTCAGATTGAGGCATGCTGACCAAACTCAAATTGAACAAGTCTCATCTAAAGCCTTGGAATCCGGCGTCAAGAAGAGTACCCCTTGTAGGAGGAGCAGACCTCAAGGGGCACCCCAGAATAGACAAAGTTCTAATTTGAATTATTCGGGTGTGGAGCCGTCTAAATGTAGTGGACTTGGGTGTACTGTCCGTGGGAGCGATGGGCGGGATCTAGCAACCGGGCTGGTTAGCTCGGGGCGATCCCAGCGGAAGGGTGGGAAATCTGGAATCCCTTGTCTTTCGAGGGTGAAGGTTTTGAGCAGCAAAAATCAAACTGTGACCCCTAAAGTTTTGAACAGCACGAATCAAACTGTGACCCCCGAAGTGTTGAACAGCAAAAATCAAACTGTGACCCCTAAAGTTTTGAACAGCAGGAATCAAACTCTGATCCCTAAAGTGGTGAGCATCAGTAATCCACCTGAGGCCCCTGGAGTTTTGAGCAGTAGTAATCAACCTCTGACCCCTGAAGCATCGAACAGCAGGAATCAATCTGTGGCCCCTGAAGTGTGTGAATCACAGACGCCTGAAATATCGGATAGCATAAGTCAACCTCTGACCTCTAAGGTACAGAGCAGTAGAAAACAATATCTGATACGCAAGGTTACCCCTCAAGGCCACGACGCTCAGCACACGTGCGCACGGGAAGGAACTCAATCTGAAGAGTCGACAATACCCGAGGTATCATCTAGTGGACGTGCAGAGTTAAACACAGTCTTCTCCCCCCAAATCGAATCTACTGGTCCGAGTGCCCAAGTAAAAGGCAGTGATGCGAGCGTTTGCTTCAAAGGTGTAGGAGCAGCGCGGGTGGAGCAAGCAGGGGATGCCCCAATCGTTGGTGCTACGTCTACTAATGAGCGGGTACCGGAAGAGGAAGTCAAGCTTTACCTCCGTAATCAAGAAGATCATACCCTTGAGCTCTCTGAGAGCCACACGAAGATACATAATTACGCTGAGTCAGTGCATGAACCCTGGATAAAGGAGAGAATACTGAATCCAAGGGACTTTGAAGAGTTCCGATACCTTCCTCCGGATGGTCCCTTGATGCTCAGTTCCAGTCGTATCATGAGTGATATTTTTGGTCGAAAAGACTTTTCCGCAGTCCTCGACCAAACTCAAAGGGAAATGCTCAAATGTTGTCTCCACGATGTCTTAAAGGTAATATTACAGGGCGGTAGTCTTGAAATGCTCATGCGTCCTCAATGACCAATTGTGATCCACACGTAGGTTGCTCTGTGGTCGAGAGTGGCGGCACCCAAAGGGGTTCTCCTGTACCACAGTGGAGAAAAACTGGAAGGTGCCCTTCACATTCGGAACACTCTATCCACTCGGATTAGTTTTAGAGTAAGTTTTGAATTTTCTCTTCAAAGTTGTGTGTTCACACTTATTTCGATGCACGATATTCGATCCACTCTACTGTAAACATCATAGGTCAGCACCGCTTGCGGTGGTAAATACAAGATCCAACCCCGCTGCGGAACACTAGAGCCTGGGCAAAGTTCGGCCGTAACTCTTACCACAGAATACTTGACCTCTGACCCCTTCATCCGCTTTGACTCGTTCCGAATCGAATCTACAGTCAATAGTTCAGGAGAACCTCCAGGGTCCAACCTCAAAAATCTTTGTAGTTTCTGCAAGGTAAATCCTTGAAATGAAACCATTTGGGCCGCTCATAGTTTCTAAATTTGTTTACTCCTACTAGGGGCGCAAAAGTGGTAAAATTCAATCAGGCTTTGCGCACCTGCTCCTTCTCCTCCGACCAGATGACCCTGCATTTCTACCCAGTCTCAGAAGGTCCTTTGAGAAAATCCAGCGGGAAAAATGCTCTGCCGCCACCTCGAGTCTAGAAGGCACATATCCAAGTTACGCGGTGATCCCACCCGCCGTAGACAATAACGTTGAATCCACCTGCCATCACACTCCAAAAAATCTACAGCCGCGGGGTGTGCATAGGTTTCTCCTCCTTCTCATCCGTGCCTGCACCTTCACGACCGGACTCATAGTGTTTATACACAATGCCTCCACTCTCTACAGCTCCGTCTGTGTCCAAAAACCTTCAGGGCCCCCCTTAGAACTTTAACCGTCCCTCCCGTTGCCTTGAATGGCTGTGTAAAAAATGGCGGAGAAATCTAAAAAGGAGGGACATTCTAGCGAATAAATGAATAAAATTTGAGCCTGAAATCTAAACAGAGAGAGAGAGAGAGAGAGCGCGCGCGCGTGAAAGACCGCTTTCAATTTTGAAATTTTATTTCCGGCCGTAATTGGATGTTGGGTCGTGTAATCCCGGCGAGTTTTTTCCCAACAGAGTGGATTTGGAAAGGGGGCGGGCGGGGAGGCGGGTGGAATCCGGGATGGATGTGTACGGAGTTAATGCAAAATCTGAACGGAGGAACGGAAATCCCAGGTGGATTCCTCCCATTATTCCATTGAATCCTAACCGACGAGTAGTGTCGACAGAGCCGGAAGGGCTGTAGACAACAGGAAGGAGCGGGACGGAAGGGCCGCGGAGGAGGTGTGCATGAGCGGGATTGGGTGGCAGTGATGTAACCTAGCTGGAGTGTACCAGATCATAGTGGCATCAATGGTAGTAGTAGTAGTAGTAGTAGTAGTAGTAGTAGTAGTAGTAATAGTGGTAGCATAGTGTAGCAGAAGCTGTATTTGTAGTGTTAGTAATGGCAGTACTGTCGGTGTAGTAGTAGAGCCTTGGCGGCGGCGGTGACGATATTGCTGCTGTGGGGTGTTGGTAGCATTTTAGCTTGAGCCAAGTTTCCATTCGTCAAATTGCATGCTGGCTTGTTACCGAGAGAATTCGATTTCAGCCTGAGAAATTGCCATTGTTCTCCATGCGGTGCACAACTTTTTCCTCCTGTCTCCTTCATTTTCCTCGGCTCTTCTCTGGCTCCAATTCAATTTCCTCGCATTTCTCTCCCATGGCCCCCCTTTCCAGCTCGCCCTTCTTTGTGCCAATATGCATGCGTATGTAGTGGTAGGAGTAGTAGACACAGCCTCATCCTAATCCTCTCCTCCAGCTGACCAAACGTGAGAGCAGGCTCAACGTATGGGAGTGCGTTTTTCCCCTTGCTAATTTCTACCGAGTAAATGTAGGAGGAAATGGGATGGGTACACAAGAGGGGAAGAGGAAAACAAAGGCTCTGCTCACGGCACGCCGCTCCCACACGCATTCAGTCTCAATAATAGTGGTGAGGCTTTGGTTTTTACTCATCAAGAAGGAAAGAAAAGTTTCCTCCGGAATCTGCTCATTATGCCCCCGAGTCCCCTTCTTCCGGGATTGAAAATCACGCTGATTTTTAGCAGTCTCCGTTCAAAGCCGTCCGTAATTGCTAAAAATTGTAAAGGAATGAAGAAAAGAGGAAAATATTGATTTTGAGGTAGGTAAAGCTTCCAATGGCTAGCACAAATGTGGTATTTCCTGAAGGAAACATCACTGCACCAAAACGTGCAGGGATTGGAAATCAGGTACAAAACATGATGGTGGAGTGTAATAGTAAACTTGTCACTTGAATATTGTATACGTGGGATAAAAACAATGGTTAGGATTGTGCTAACAGGATTTTGAGGCATGAAACAAAGATATTCCCGCATTTAATCTTTATTCCTTGTGGACATGGAACTTGTCCGGATTGCCAAAGTGGAAGAGTGATCGGACATAATCGTCATTCGCGAAGATCTAACGAAGTGAACAAAATTTGATGTGAAGGGAAATCAATGGTCCTGGAAAACGCACCCATCAAAAATGATTGCAGCAGCTAAACGAGCACTCGGAGAATCAATAGATCTTGCAAGAACATAAAGGAAAATCAATGTTTGGAAATGCTCAAGACCTTATAAATCATTGTTTCGCCCTCTCAACTCAGGCTCACTGTACTATAATTCGAAAAAAGTGTGTGTGATGGACCTGACCTGACAGGACAAAAATCATTTAGAAACTGATAGAA